>JAVYIG010010861.1:0-65549 GCA_035222895.1 Strongylocentrotus droebachiensis | reverse complement strand
TGGGACTAAAGCAGTGTTTTGTCGGCTGTAGAAGAATCAACCGGCATGGCGTCTACGGGTACAAAGAAAAGGGTCTGCTATTATTATGATGGTAAGCTTAATTTGGAATTTCTAACCTAAACTTTACAAAATTATTGATGAGAATGATGCATAGAATTATTGGATGTGTGCTTTTTTCCTCTTAGAATTCGTTGAAACTTGAAATTAACCTAATATTTCGGCTTTGAATTGAGAGGATCGTCCGTGGCCTCAGGCTCAGCCATTGACAAATTGTACACAAGCATAATTGAAGCAGAGTTTATAAGCGCGCGGTAGCGTAGCGGCTTTCGTAGGCGGAATTCGGAAGCGATCAAGATGAGGTGCCTGGGTCCCGTTTCTCTGATCGAGACAATCATAACTTTGTCAGCCAACTAAAGAGATGTCTCTGATCTTCACCACATGAAAATATTGTACAAAATTGAGGTTTAACTGTGTAGGTACGTGACTTTCTGCGTCCACAGCTCAGTGCATCGATTTGTCACCGATTTGTCACCGCGCTCTTCACAATCAAATTCGAGGTGCATCGACAGGGCTCTATTCAAATCGCTATAGCGCCGCTATTTTTAGCGCTTACATCATGAATACGGTATCGATTGACACGTGGGGAAATTCCACTTCGTATCATTCTTCAATTATTTTTGTGCGATGATCAGAACCGGAGCTACGAGCAACCGAACTGGCGAACATTGACTAAAATATTCACAGCGTCGAATTTCAATGAAGGAACTTACGTTTCGTCTGTATCAAGAGGAAGGTTGACAAGTGCAGTTTAAATATGAAAGAATTACCCATACCAAAAAGGTTATTTCTGTCTTCCATTAAGACCTAATCTAGGTATACTTTCGCACCATCTTTTTTTCCCTTCCAGTTTTGCAAATCTTACCAAATTATTGTTCGAACAAATCAAAATATATTTTGAAGCGAAGATATATTGGTCTTCTAAACTGTTTCACGGAGAACTATAGAGCTAGGCTAGTTAGTGATCTCATGATATTGAAGTGGACTCAGTAACATTGTTGAAGTTTGATGAAAAAATAAGTAATTTTTTAAGATATGTTGCTTATTATATTCCTTCTACTGTACCAACCCTCTAAACATCCTGAAAAAATTCTCAAAACACAAAGATATTTATGGTTTTCTCTGAAGGCATCACTGTGCGACAATAGTAAATTCTCCCAACCATCTTTGAATTTTCCCAACCGTTTCTCCATGTAAATAAGACACGAGACAGGCTTAACGATTTACATTCTCCTAAAATGTAATTAAATTGTAATAATATAGTTGGGAGAATTAAGGAATTGATCAGATCAGTTTTTCCTAATTTTTATCATTTTCACTCAAACTTTCAGTGTCTCTTTATTTTTACATCTAGCATTGAAGTCACTACATGTAACTTAGCATCATTTTCTCTCAACTGAACAATGTTACCAAGTCCCTTTAAGGCACTGCCACTAAGGCATGAGATATTTATTATTGCTGTCGTTCCGATGCAGGATCCTGCAATGCGCGCTCCAGAACGATCGGCGCAATGATCAGTGACAGGAGTACAAATATTATACAACACTGCGCCAGAACGCGTCGGCGTGATAATCGTCCGACTGCAGTAGGATTATTTGATTTAATATATATACGCGCAGCGCTGGCAAGCGTTTAAGCCGGTACACTGTACATGCGCACGACACACAATTATATATCGAGTGTCCCGACATTGACATTTCTATATTATAAACGAGTCGGAGTTAAAATAACTTCTACCACAGCTGTGCGTGTGTTTATAAACATGACATTTACAAATAATTTCTACGTACAATCGTGCGTTTGTTAATAAACATGACGGAGTTAAAATAATTTCTACTACAACTGTTTGGTTGTTTTTAAACATGACAGAGTTTAAACGTATTTGTTCTAAGACCGTGTGTTTGTTTATATTACATGACGGAGTTTAAATAACTTCTACTACAAATTATGTGCGTTTGTTTATGAGCATCACGGAGTTAATATAATTTCTACCACAATTGCATGTGTGTAATTTGTTTATAATTAAAACATGACATTTACAAATAATTTCTACGTACAATCGTTCGTTAGTTTATAAACATGACAGAGTTAAAATAATTTCTACTACAACTGTTTGGTTGTTAATTAAACATGACGGAGTTAAAAATAATTATTCTAAACGTGTGTTTGTTTATAAACATGACGGAGTTTTAACTTCTACTACAACATTTTGTGAGTTTGTTTATAAGCCTCACGGAGTTAATATAATTTCTACCACAATTGCATGTGTGTAATTTGTTTATAAACATGACATTTAAAAATGATTTCTACTACAAATATGCGTTTGTTTATAAACATGATTAATCATGGAGTTAAAATAATTTCTACTACAACTACCGGTATTTGGTTGTTTTTAAACATGACAGAGTTTAAACGTATTTGTTCTAAGACCGTGTGTTTGTTTATAAACATGACGGAGTTTAATAACTTCTACTACAAATTCTGCGTTTTTTTTATAAGCATGACAGAGTTTAAGTAATTTCTACTGCTACAAGTACAACTGTGCGTTTGTTTATAAAAATGACAGAGTGAAATAAATTGTACTACCGTGTACACCGCGCTTTTGTTAATGACAGAGTTAAAATAATTTCCACTACAACGAAGAAGACTTCTTGGTGTAGTGGAAATTATTTACCTTGCTACAACCAGGGTACATGTATGTGAGTTTCTAAAACACCTCCCTGCTACAACTGTGCGTTGGTTATAAACGCGACAAAATAATTTCTACTAAATCTACATCCGAGCACACATGACGGAGTTATGATAGAATTTCTAGGTCATCACAACTGAACCCAACGCTATATCCACACACACAAAAAAAAACATGTGCTCAGCTAATGTCCAACACACTGCTTGGGCGTACGTTGGTGGGCGGTGTTAATTGCAAGCCTGTGCAATCGATAATCAGCTTTGAGACTAATTTCTTTAAAAGTTTATCGGAGTGCTACTGTATATCCAAATCATAATGAAACTGTCTTCGACTCGAAAAGGGTCTTCTCATTGGCTAAATAATAATTTGCAAGTTTATTTTTTTAAAGCAAATGTTTGCTTGTTTTCAGTTGTCATTTATTCTCCTGAGGTATTCCAAGTGGTATGAAGTCTGAATTGGCAGACTATACAAGCCCTGTAACTTCTTGGTTTCAGCTGGCTGGGGCGTGTCATATATCTTAGATAAGAACTGTCAAAACATGTCTGGGAAATGTAATCACGTACTGTAACCATGGAGATCTCTTCTTATATCTCCATGCTGTAACCCCTCTTACTTTTATGACAATGAGATTGCCATCCAGGGGGGGGGGGGGGGGGGGGGGTGGAGGGAGGATTTTGATGTGAAATATTTTCAATCAAAAGTCGCCACCATATAATTATGTTCTACCTCATTTTCTTTTTCTTTCGCAATTTTGGAATCCTTTCATATAAATATATATTTTAAGTCATGACCTTTTTTATACAGGTATGCGAATTTTATATTTTTGACGTACCTCAAAGGGGCGAGTTAAAAGCACACAGCTATGATGACAATTTGGCAAATCCAAATTCATAATTACTATCATTTGTCTACAACTAGTTCATCTAATAAACAAGGAATTACACCCAAGAGTCTGTTGGCCATTCCGATAGGCCATGATTTCTTGTCGAACATGGAGACTTTTTGCGATCGGGGGGCGGGGGTACTGAATTCAGACAAGGATTTTTTTTATTTTTTATTTTTTTATTGGGTGCTCAAACATAACATGAAAGCCAACTTGCTGTTTACAATCATGTACAGGAATGTGAAATGACAAAAACATCATATAGTCCACTACAACTCAAATATAAACTTTTTAAATGGAGGCTTAACTTGCCATATTTGGCTGCAATTACATATTCAGATTTAGACTTAATTTTTATCCAAAATATAAGACCATGAAAATTTGGTTTCTCTTTCTTAAATTTGCAGCAGTGAATGTAGAACCTGGTACACAAAAGAAAGAAATTTATACATATTGAATTTTGATAGTCCTTGGGACAACCAAACATTCTTTCAAAATCCGATTTTTTTTTTTTTTTTTAAAGTTTTAAAGATAGAGAATTCAGACAAGGATTAATAGTCGAGGAGGTACAACGAACCGTCTTCTTTCTCTTATAATTTATTGAAATGTCAAAGCTTCCGCGCGGGGGGGGGGGGGGGGGGTACTGAATTCAGACGAGTATTAAGAGTCGATAAATGTAAACGAATCCTCTTCTTTCTCTAATAATGTAATGAAATGTCAGAGCTTCCACGCTTCGCGCTGGAGTGGGGGGGGGGGGGGGGGGGTCACTGAATTCAGACAAGGATAACGAGTCTTCTTTCTCTAATAATTTAATGAAATGTCAAAGCTTCCGCGCTGGAGGGGGGGGGGGACTGAATTAAGACAAGGATTAAGAGTCGAGAACGGTACAACGAATCGTCTTCTTTCTCAAATAATTAAATGAAATGTTAAAGCTTCCGCGCTTGAGGGGGGGGGACTGAATTCAGACAAGGATTAAGAGTCGAGAACGGTACAACGAATCGTCTAATTTCTCTAATAATTTAGTGAAACGTCAAAACCTCCGCGCTTCGCGCGGAAGGGGGACAACTGAATTCAGATAAGGATTAAGAGTCGAAAAAAGTACACCAAATAGGGCTTATTAAGATTTGAAAACTGTACAAACGAATCATCTTCTTACTCTAATATGAAATGTTAAAGCTTCCACGCTTCGCGCTGGAGGAAGGGGGCTAAATTTAGATAAGCATTAATAGTCGAGAACGGTACAACGAATCGTCTTCTCTCTCTAATAATTTAATGAAATGTTAACGCTTCCAAGCTGGAGGGGTGGGGAAACTGAATTCAGACAAGGATTAAGAGTCAAGAACGGTACTACGAATCGTCTTCTTTCTCTAAAAATTTCATGAAATGTCAAAGCTTCCGCACGGGACGGGGGGGGGGGGGGGTGGTGGTGCTGAATTCAGACAAGGATTAAGAGTCAAGAACGGTACTACGAATCGTCTTCTTTCTCTAAAAATTTCATGAAATGTCAAAGCTTCCGCACGGGACGGGGGGGGGGGGGGGGGGGGTGGTGCTGAATTCAGACAAGGATTAAGAGTCAAGAACGGTACTACGAATCGTCTTCTTTTTCTAAAAATGTCATGAAATGTCAAAGCTTCCGGACGGGGGGGGGGGGGGGGGGGGGGGGGGTGGGGCTGAATTCAGACAAGGATTAAGAGTCAAGAACGGTACTACGAATCGTCTTCTTTCTCTAAAAAATTAATGAAATGTCAAAGCTTCCGCACGGGACGGGGGGGGGGGACTAAATTCAGACAAGGATTAAGAGTCAAGAACGGTACAACGAATCGAGTTCTTTCTCTAATAATTTAATGACATGTCAAAGCTTCCACGCTTCGCACTGGAGGGGGGGGGGGGGGACTGAAATCAGACAAGGATTAATAATCGAGAACGGTACAACGAATCGTCTTCTTTCTCTAATAATTAAATGTAATGTTAAAGCTTCTGCGCTGGAGGGGGGGGGGGGACTGAATTCAGACATGGATTAAAAGTCGAGAACGCTACAACGAATCGTCTACTTTCTCTAATAATTTAATGAAACGTCAAAACCTCCGCGCTTCGCGCGGAAGGGGGACAACTGAATTCAGATAAGGATTAAGAGTCGAAAAAAGTACACCAAATAGGGCTTATTAGGATTTGAAAACTGTACAAACGAATCATCTTCTTACTCTAATAATTTAATGAAATGTAAAAGCTTCCACGCTTCGCGCTGGAGGTAGGGGGCTGAATTTAGATAAGCATTAATAGTCGAGAACGGTACAACGAATCGTCTTCTCTCTCTAATAATTTAATGAAATGTTAGCGCTTCCAAGCTGGAGGGGTGGGGAAACTGAATTCAGACAAGGATTGAGAGTCGAGAACGGTACAACGAATCGTCTTCTTTCTCTAACAATGTCAAAGCTTCCGCGATGGAGGGGGGGGGGGGACTGAATTCAGACAAGGATTGTTTTCGAGAACGGTACAACGAATCATCTTCTTACTCTAATAATTTAATGAAATGTAAAAGCTTCCACGCTTTGCCCTGGAGGGAGGGGGGGGGGGGCAGGAACTAAATTCAGACAAAGATTAATAATCGAGAAACGGTATAACGAATCGTCTTCTTTCTCTAGTAATTTAACGAAAATATGTCAAAGCTTCCGCATGGGACGGGGGGGGGGGGGGGGTGCCGAATTCAGACAAGGATTAAGAGTCAAGAACGGTACAACGAATCGTCTTCTTTCTCTAGTAATTTAATGAAAATATGTCAAAGCTTCCGCACGGGACGGGGGGGGGGGCTGAATTCAGACAAGGATTAATAATCGAGAACGGTACTACGAATCGTCTTCTTTCTCTAATAATTTCATGAAATGTCAAAGCTTCCGCACGGGACGGGAGGGGGGGGGGTGGGGCTGAATTCAGACAAGGATTAAGAGTCAAGAACGGTACTACGAATCGTCTTCTTTCTCTAAAAATTTCATGAATGTCAAAGCTTCCGCACGGGACGGGGGGGGGGGGGGCTGAATTCAGACAAGGATTAAGAGTCAAGAACGGTACTACGAACCGTCTTCTTTCTCTAAAAATTTCATGAAATGTCAAAGCTTCCGCACGGGACGGGGGGGGGGGGGGGGGTGGGGCTGAATTCAGACAAGGATTAAGAGTCAAGAACGGTACTACGAATCGTCTTCTTTCTCTAAAAATTTCATGAAATGTCAAAGCTTCCGCACGGGACGGGGGGGGGGGGGGGGTGGGTGCTGAATTCAGACAAGGATTAAGAGTCAAGAACGGTACTACGAATCGTCTTCTTTCTCTAAAAATTTCATGAAATGTCAAAGCTTCCGCACGGGACGGGGGGGGGGGGGGGTGGGGCTGAATTCAGACAAGGATTAAGAGTCAAGAACGGTACTACGAATCGTCTTCTTTCTCTAGTAATTTAATGAAAATATGTCAAAGCTTCCGCACGGGACGGGGGGGGGGGGCTGAATTCAGACAAGGATTAATAATCGAGAACGGTACTACGAATCGTCTTCTTTCTCTAATAATTTCATGAAATGTCAAAGCTTCCGCACGGGACGAGGGGGGGGGGGGGGGGGTGGGGCTGAATTCAGACAAGGATTAAGAGTCAAGAACGGTACTACGAATCGTCTTCTTTCTCTAAAAATTTCATGAAATGTCAAAGCTTCCGCACGGGACGGGGGGGGGGGGGGGTGGTGCTGAATTCAGACAAGGATTAAGAGTCAAGAACGGTACTACGAATCGTCTTCTTTCTCTAAAAATTTCATGAAATGTCAAAGCTTCCGCACGGGACGGGGGGGGGGGGGGGGGGGGCTGGGGCTGAATTCAGACAAGGATTAAGAGTCAAGAACGGTACTACGAATCGTCTTCTTTCTCTAAAAATGTAATGAAATGTCAAAGCTTCGGGACGGGGGGGGGGGGGGGGGGGGACTAAATTCAGACAAGGATTAAGAGTCAAGAACGGTACAACGAATCAAGTTCTTTCTCTAATAATTTAATGAAATGTCAAAGCTTCCACGCTGCGGCTGGAGGGGAGGGGGGGGGGACTGAATTTAGATAAGCATTAATAGTCGAGAACAGTACAACGAATCGTTTTCTTTGTCTAATAATGTAATGAATATCAGTATTGTCACTAAACAGAGATCCATTTTGACTATTCATTAAAATACTGCAGAAAAGGGATTTAATTCTAAAATCACCACTGAGATAATCATGAGTCATGACTGGTATCGTGATCTTAGCATTGCGAACTTAAGACTCCTCAATCATATCGATCATAACAATTTTAAATAAAATTGCTGAATTTTATAATCAAAATTTTGTATCATTGCTTCAATTTTCGAAAAAAAATAACCGACATGACATGACAAGTAGGGCCTAATTCAAACAGGCACATCACAACCACACAAACAAGCAACAAAATAGGCCTACACCGCGAATAGATCGAGGAGCTCGAAATGACTGTCTAAATAATAGGAACACTAGACAAGATTAGTTTCGCATTATTACGATTAGAATTTTATAAAAAGAATCATGGGTATTAAATAAATAACTTGATACTTTATCGTCTTTATTAACAATTGATTTTCACATCTATCCCAATTTTGACTCTCGTAGACTTAATTTCCCCATCAATCTATTCTCTCGCTCTCTCCCTCCCTCCATCTTCCAAGTGTACCCCTTCCTCTCCCTCTCTCTTGTCTCCATCTTTCCTCATGTTTGTTTATCAACACCCAAGGAATTGCGCGCATGGCCTTTGTTCAAACAAAGTTCAAGGGTTCAAATGGGCGGCATTTTGTCTCCTTGCATTCAAATCTCAAAATAGAACTCCAGTTCAGAATTGCGCAATATACCTCTCAGCCAAACATAAACAAAAGGTTTAGATTTTAATGGGTCAAGATTTACTGCTGATATACGTCTTTTTTACACGAGGTCGTGGACAGAATTGAGGTTAGATTTATCATGGAATGTGTTGATAAAACCCAAGCAATCTATATTTTGCATACTTAGATCTATAGCTTGAAATTAAATTGTGAGCAAATAAACTTCACTATTGTAAAAACCCATCGATCTATAGCTTGTAATTAAAACTAATCAGGAATAATCTCAATCACATTGCTCTGCAATTCCAACGCTAGCTAGCTCGCTCACTCCATTTGGCTTGCGCCTATACCATGCGCGGAGATAGCCAACGTGGCTAGCTAGGCTGCGAGTACGTAGCGGCCGCGCTGTGTCTTCAGCTAGCGCATCCTTTTATGATTGCTGTGCATGTGCGCACTGAAATTCGTCCTCCTGCGTCGCGATGATTTCAAACTAATAATTAAATTTGGAGACTGCAGTCAGGCAAAGTGCGCGTACCAAATTCGTCCTCTTGCGTCGCGACGATTTCAATTTGATAATTAAATTTGGAGACTGCAGTCAGGCAAAGTGCGCGTACCAAATCGGCGCCGATCGTTCCATGCAGGATCCTGCATCGGAACGACAGCAATAATAAATATCTCATGCCTAAATATATTTTAGCACCATCGTTTTTTTCCCTTCCAGTTTTGCAAATCTTACAAAATTATTGTGTAAGCGAATTGAAACATATTTCAAAGAGACATGAGGATTCCCTTGTCAGAAATTGAACTGAAGTGTGACTGTTAATTGTACAGAGATGCCAACTAGTACGGATTTCCTGTAATTGGTACGGAAATTAACGACCATTACGGCCGTACAGAATGTTGTCTAAAAATTACGTTTTTTTTTTTTTTTTTGCGCATAGGTATCTATCGTAGCAAGTGCTGTACAGTATGGTGGCCATCCAGCACTTGCTGCATGAGAAAGATGGAAAATTATCAAGTATTCTCTTAATAGAAGCCAATTTTTCATTGAAAACTTATGTGTTGTGATGAACTGAAAATCAATATTTAGCAACTTTGTGGGAGTAAAATCACAACAAATTTCGGATAATCATGCGCGCATGCGTCCGCTTGCCATTCTTTTAAGATTCATGGCGCCGCATAGGAAATTACTGATTTATTCCCCAAATTACTGATTTTGAGCCTTATGGTTACTGATTTGTGCTCTGAAAGGTTGGCATCCCTGGTTGTATGATTAACTCCCCCCCCCCCCCCCCTCCCCCACAAAAAATATATATTCAGTTAAAACAAAAAAACAGCAGTAATCCTGATGAGGCTTAGCTGGATAAACTTTATTATTATTATTATTTAAATTCTGAAAGCTACCCAAATGACTGCATTTTTTTATTGACTTCCTGCAAAAGAGATGTTGTGGGCCAGTGGATAAGTTCTGGACTGTAAACCACAAGGTACGTGCTGTAGCACTTATGATCTTTGGCAAGACATTAATCTGACGAGGCGCGATACCTCAGTTGGTAGAGCAGTGGTCTTGTAATCCGGTGACCCGGGTTTGAAACCAAGTCGATGTGCTAGTGCCCTTTGGTAAGGCATTAATCATCTTACCAGGTCCCTCGGAGAGGACCTAAAGCCGTCGGCCCTCTGGTTGCTTACTAACAAGCATTAATACTTTCCTACCAGTTGGGTAAAATAACCACCACTACACTTGCACTAATCTACTTGTACATGTACATGTATAATTGTCACACTCCACCGAGGTGAGGTAAATGGTTACCTGGCAGGAATTAATTCCTTAAAACGCTTGAGTGCTGTAATGGTATCCGTGCCAGAGCCAGGAGTAGCAATGTGCCACTATACAAGACTCTTCTATCGTTGATATTTTTATTAAAAGAGATGAAACAATAATTATATTTCATGTATTTTTAATTTCTCAGGTGACGTTGGGAACTATTACTATGGTCAAGGGCATCCCATGAAACCACATAGAATACGCATGACTCACAACCTCATCCTCAACTATGGACTCTACAGAAAGATGGAAATCTATGTAAGTACACTCCCATTCATTGCATCTTATTTACATGCATCTACTAGGACTTTTTTCCCCATCATTTATCAATTGAATAATACGTACATAAGAAACACATAATTATATTGATTACTAAGAATTTTTTTTTACATAATCAACATTTTTGTCCACAGGTGATACTTTTCAACATTTGCCCTCCATAATATTTCCTTTAAATCAATGTTGAATATGTTTGTAAAATTAGATTTTCTTTTTTGCGTATATAAAACGTAAGAAGCTAAATTAATTAAGAGATTTTTTAACACTACATATTTTGTACTAGGATGTCAAAATTATCATTTATTAGGCTTTTGCCCGATTTCAGGCAATGTTAACTCTATGATTTACGCTTTTAAGGTATCTTATGTACAGACGGAATAGGTTATTGCTGTTGTTAGTAGTACTCTATACCTAAAGATTTTATTATTTTATGGCAGAGCTAAAAATACCACTCGACCAAATATTTGCTTGACACGGTTCCCACCTGTTCATCATGCTGTCTCACCTGTCCTCTATGTTAGTCTCCTGAACTTTCGGGCAAAGATACATCTGTATATTAAAGGCTCCAACATGTTTTGTCTCTTTTCAAGCTGTTTTGATAAATCAATTTTGTACAGTCCCTGATTGCAATCACTACTGTAAAACATACAACGGAGAAAACGAATAGCTGTCAGCAAAATGGCTAAGATAAATTCATCCTGTATGTTACAGTTTTGTTCCCTTTTGTAAGAGAACTTGTGCCCTGGTCCCCCATGTTTGTCTAAATAAACATGCACATGTTTATTAAAGTATGCCCTATTGCATTTCTCTGTTTGTTTTGGTTATTTTTTTATGTCCCCTATGAAAGTGGTTGATTGATTGTGCATCATTATATGTGTGAAATACCTTTCTGTAACCGTCCTCATCGTATGCCATTATATTTTGAGGTTTCATTCATTGTGTTTGATTTGTCTATCACAGAGACCTCATAAAGCAGTGATGGAGGAGATGACTAAATATCACAGCGATGACTACGTCAAGTTCCTCAGGACCATCAGACCTGATAACATGTCAGAATACACTAAACAGATGCAAAGATGTAAGTCTAACTATTTACTATTGTTTTAAGTTGTAATACCCACAGCCAAACCAGTCACTAAATGGTTTAATATGTTCAGTCACACCTCTCCTAAGGCCAAATAAACAAAAATCATGTTTAGCGTCTTGCCTTTTTGAAAATAGGAAGGAGGAGGCCCTTATTTTTCTTCTTCAAAATGGCTGCATTTCTTAAAAATAAAAAAAAAATAAAAAAAAATTTAAAGGACGTGACCCCCAAAAAGGAAGCGGGCGGGGACGCTAAACATGATTGTTTTTTTAAATGGCCTAACAGCCATCCAAGAAAAAGTGGCCACTACAGGCAGGGTCTTCAACCTAATTTTATACACATGCATGTAGATAACCACTATAGACAGGTTGCCTTGAAAGAGAGGTGACTACATGTATGTAAGAGTTTGACTGTATTTAGTGTGTTTAATGTAGTCATGTTTATATTAGGTACGTTTAACAAATATATTTTATGTTCAGAAATATCTGGGCAGCTTTTTACAAAACTATTATAAGTACAAGTTTGCCTACAACTCATTGAAAAATTTTGTAATAAATTTAACACTTCTTTCAATAGGATGTCGGTGAACTTGCATTTATGAAAGTCTCGTGAAACGATGCCCTGTTCGTTTAGAAGGACATAATCCAAGACTTGAAGAAATATTTGTGAAGATGATTGTAGCAAGATACTGACAAAGTGATTTACTTTCCCAACAGTCAACGTAGGTGAAGATTGCCCGGTGTTTGACGGTCTCTATGAGTTCTGTCAGCTGTCCTCTGGAGGCTCTGTAGCTGGAGCAGTTAAACTCAACAAGCAACAGACTGATATAGCAATCAACTGGGCTGGGGGCCTTCATCATGCTAAGAAATCAGAGGCATCAGGCTTCTGCTATGTGAATGACATTGTCCTGGCTATCCTCGAATTACTCAAGTGAGTTTTCTTTTTCATTTTGGAAAAGTAGAAATTTTCCACAAATGCCGAACATAGGAAATAAGAACATACATAAATTAGATCCATACATACAATACAACAATTGAACTTGTACAGCATATATAAAACGACTCCATATGGAGCAATGTATTTTTTTAAATGAAAAAATATCAGCAAATGTAGAGGGGGTAGTCAAATATCTGATTTGTCGAGGACCACCCCCAATAATAAAACAAATTATACAATTAAAAGTAAATATAAGGTCAAATTCATCTTATCCATTTTGGTCAATAGTGAAATGATATCGGACCACACCTTTTCTCTTTGCAGGTACCATCAGAGAGTTTTGTACATAGACATTGATATACACCATGGTGACGGAGTGGAAGAAGCCTTCTATACTACAGACCGTGTTATGACTGTATCCTTTCACAAGTATGGTGAATACTTCCCTGGTACAGGAGATCTCAGGGTAAAGCCTTAACATTTGTTTATTGTTTTAAAGGCCCAATGTACTAATTGTAGCTAAATTCCCTCCTCTATATAGAAAACAATGCTTAATCGATGACCATTGGTCCCCCATGATCCTCTTTTTCCTACGTTAATTGAGAACTGAGTTGATGAGATAGCCACCTGTCAGTGACCTTGCAGGGAGGTCTTATCCCTTCTGGCCAAACTAGTGCGATGGGGCTTTAAAGTGGATTGACTCTGATTGAATCAAAATACCTGAGGCACGTCTCTCTTTATTTTGCACAATTTTAACATTATTTCCTTCTTCTTTGATCTTGTAGGATATTGGTGCAGGCAAAGGGAAGTACTACGCAGTTAACTTTCCTCTCAGAGACGGCATTGATGACGAATCCTATGACAAGATCTTCAAACCTGTAAGTCTGCCATCTACACATTTGTATCTTGACTCTATTGAGAGAGAGCCAGAAGCCTGGGATTAAGTCCATGTTAAACAGACATGGGTTAATGCTCTTCTGATTGTCAGTATACAATGTCACAATAATTGGATTTTCTCTCTTGCAAGTGATGAAAATATCTTGAAAGACCTTCAATGTGGTTATTCAAATATACGCTCTGATGCACACATCAAATATACATGCCTTGTCAGGTTTTTATGCCTCCGCTACAAAGTAGCCGGAGGTATTATGTTTTCTGGTTGTCCGTCCGTCCGTACGTCCCGTTCTCGTGATCGCGTTATCTCAAGAACCAATTGATGGATTCTCTCCAAACTTGGATCATGTATGTATCTTGCAGAGCCAATGAACTGATTAGATTTTGGGGTCACGAGGTCGAAGGTCAAAGGTCACAGGGCTCATTATGTATTCAAAAATAGCTTGTGATCGCAATATCTCAAGAACCGATCAATGGATTCCTGCCAAACTTGGGTCATATATGTATCTAACAGAGTCAATGAACTGATTAGATTTTGGGGTCACGAGGTCGGAGGTCAAAGGTCACAGGGCTCATTATGTATACAAAAATAGCTTGTGATCGCGTTATCTCAAGAACCGATCGATGGATTCGTGCCAAACTTGGGTCATGTATGTATCTAACAGAGCCAATGGACTGATTAGATTTTGGGGTCACGAGGTCGAAGGTCACAGGGCTCATTATGTCTACAAAAATAGCTCGTGATCGCGTTATCTCAAGAACCGGTCAATGGATTCCTGCCAAACTTGGGTCATGTATGTATCTAACAGAGCCAATGGACTGATTAGATTTTGGGGTCACGAGGTCGAAGGTCACAGGGCTCATTATGTCTACAAAAATAGCTTGTGATCGCGTTATCTCAAGAACCGGTCAATGGATTCCTGCCAAACTTGGGTCATGTATGTATCTAACAGAGCCAATGAACTGATTATATTTTGGGGTCAAAGGTCACAGGGCTCATTATGTATGCACAAATAGCTTGTGATCGCATTATAATGAGAACCAATAGACAGATTACTATCAAACTCAAGACATGTATATATGTATCTTGCAGAGCCAATTAACTGATTAGATTTTAGGGTCATCAGGTCAAAGGTCATGGGGCTCATTATGTATGACTATAAATAGCTTGTGAATGCATTATTATTAAAACCGACAGATGGATACATGAACTCCGTAACACTTTTACATTATCCATGTTTTTGATTTGTCTATAGATCATGTGTAAAGTAATGGAGATGTATCAACCCAGTGCTATCTGTCTTCAATGTGGCGCAGATTCATTATCAGGAGACAGGCTTGGATGCTTCAATCTTACACTCAAAGGTATAACGCTCAATACTACTAATAATATTAATATTCAGTTCTTGTATAGCGCATAATACGTTATGATATAACATCTCTATGCGCTTCCAAAGAGCTTTGGAAATGATTACCCTAGCTTTAGCTCCGGCAGCCGTTATCAGCGCACAGTGCATTTCAAGGAATAATCCTACAAGGTACCCATTTACCTCATCTGGGTTGAGTGAGGCAAATGTAGATCAATATCTTGCCAAAGAACATTAGTGCCGCGGCGGGATTCGAACCGTGGACCTTGTGATCGACAGTATGGTGACGTATCCACTCGACCATGTGTTGAAAGATGAGTTAAAGTTGAGGTTTGGTCATGCGCTTGCATTGTGAAAGAAACTGTGCGGAAGCGATGGGGAAAGGTTGATCATGGAGCAAATAAATATTGCTGTATACTGTGAGGTTTTGGTATCATCAAAATGATGAGGAATTGGCCCAGTCTAGCTGCTAGTCACATCCAGTGTACACAGAAATGTGTATGTGGTACTACATGTATACAAACATGTAGTATTAGGTTGGTGTCCGCAACCTTTAGCTGGTACTTGTCATATTTCAAATACGGGGGCATTTGAAGAGCCATCCTGATCCTCTTCCATGCTAACATGAAAAGAAGTAAACTCTACCTTCTCTTTAGCCTCTTCCATGCTGTAGTCAGCAAATCTATCCATCTATCAAGGTATCTTCTCACAGCCTCCATGGTTGATTGCAACATTTTCCCACACACATCAAATATTCGTGCTTTGACAGTTTTTTTCGAAGCCATCTCGTAGTCAAGGAGTTTTAAAATAACAATAAAAAAAAATGAATTGTATTAAAATGACTCGGTAACATTGTCTCAGTTTCTGAAATATAATTCTGGATTTAGCTTGTGCTGCTATCATAATTATAATTCTTTAGGTCAGTCAGGAATCCCATGACTTTTACAAGCTGATTAACTGTCTGATTATCGATGATATCTATGATTGGAAATCAAAATTTCTTTTTTGTTTTCCTAACAGTTTTTATAACATTACAGTATGGTAAAACCAGTCACTTAAAGATTTTTTACTTTTTTGAGGCACTGCATGATGAATTTGAAGCGCTCTTTTAGGGCTTCAATATTACACCATACCATAGACACTGATAGCACGTAGGGCCATGCATCTCAGATTTAACATTGTTAAACGATGCCTTTAAAAAGGAATATATTTGATAACATCTCATGAGATATGTACAAATGTTGAATGTATTTCTTTTTTTTCATCCAGGTCATGCTAAATGTGTAGAGTTCATGAAGCAGTATAACCTGCCCCTATTGCTAATGGGTGGAGGTGGTTACACGATACGGAATGTCGCCAGATGCTGGACCTACGAGACATCCACGGCCTTGGGAGTAGAAATTGCTAACGGTGAGTTAGATACTTGAAGGAAAAACTTATAACCCAGTTATTTCATTTTCATTTGATCTTGCACGTGATGAAAATATCTTGAAAGACCTTCAATGTGGTTTTTAATATACGCTCTGATGCACCTATCATATATACATACTTCGTTTTTTTCTAAGATATTGATATTTTTAATAAATAAATTGAATAATTTGAATTGTATTAAAAGAAAGATGATTGTACCTCCTGGAGGGACCTCCTGGTTGGCCCCTAATTTAACTTTTAAAATGGGAGGGACATTGCTGTTTTAACAATGTCGATGTTTCTGCCCCAAACTTTCCTTGTGTATTTGCACTGGTTTATATCTTATTTGTATCCAGAAAGTATAAAGATACCTTTGTTATTGACAGATGAGTGGTAGAATATTTTTCCTTAAAAAAAATTCAAGATACTTCAAAAAATCCCATTTCAATGTTAGTCAATTTTGTTATAACCGAATTTTGGAGTCATCAGATGAAACTCAAAATCAAAATTTGACTCTAATGGGGACTACAGTTTCATTTTACATTTTATTTTTTGGTGATGCAGAGTACAAATATTAACAGTCTGTTTACAGTGTCCCACAAGTCCTTCCTCACATTTGTTGTTTTTGTTTGTTTGTTTTTTGTTTTGTTTTTACCCCTGCTCATCGTGTCAAGCATTGCATTTATACTTGTGTGTATTCCTCTTTTCAGAGTTACCATACAATGATTACGGGAGGCCTGTATTTAACTTACCCCTGTTTGTGCCAAGCATTGCATTTATACTTTTGTGTATATATCCCCCTTTCAGAGTTGCCATACAATGATTACTTTGAGTACTTTGGACCAGACTTCAAGCTTCACATTAGTCCATCTAACATGACCAATCAGAACACAGGAGAATACCTCGACAAAATCAAGTGAGTGCAGTTAGATTGACGGAAAAGGGCCTTTCATAGATTGGTGTGGGCATTTGTTGATGTTTCTTCATTTTTTTATTCTTTGTTTTTAATTGCATTTAAAGCCCCACTGTCCTACTGGTAGCTACTTGCTCCCTCTATATAGAAAACTTCCCCAATCGGTGCCTGTTGGTCCCCCATGATCCTCTTATTCTTATGTTAGTTGAGAGCTGAGTTGATGAGATAGCCACCTGTCAGTGACCTGGCTGGGTGGTCTAATCCCTTCTGGCCTAGTAGTATTGACGGTCTTTAAAGGAAGAAGGTCATCAGTTTCAGTTACAAATACTATATGTAAAAGTAATCTTCAATTATGTTTCACTCACAATGCAAGAAATTTGTTTATGATGCTTATCCAGATGTGCAAGTGATGAAAATATCTTGAAAGACCTTCAATTTGGTTATTCAAATATACGCTCTGATGCACACATCAAATATACAGGATTTGTCAGGCTTTTCTAAGCCATCTCATAGTCTTTGACTTGTAAGATAATACACAAAACATCAAGTAATAACTGGTCCATTATTTCTACTTGTGGTGTAAGAGGTAAATCTATCAAGCAATTGTTGAGTTGTCGTGGACGAGTGGATATGTCACCGGGCTGTGGATCACCAAGTCAGCGGTGCAAGTCCCACCGCAACACTGTCCTTTGGCAAGACATTTATCTACATTTGCCACTCTCCACCCAGGCGTTCCATGGGTACCCGGTAGGATGCAAAAGTTGATGTGTTTCGATTAACTTGTAAAATGGCGACTGGCTAGAATGCTCCCCAGGGAGTGTTGCAGGTAAGCCTAAATCCGATGACCGAGGTAATAATATGTGCTGCGCCTAGAAGCAAAGTATAAGGCGCATTATAAATGTGAGCTATTATTATTCTCTAGGACTCGACTGTACGAGAACATGCGGATGATCCCCCATGCCCCGGGCGTCCAGATGCAACCCATCCCAGAGGATGCTATCCCGGATGATAGCGACGCCGAGGATGAGGCGGAGAACCCTGACAAACGCATCTCCATCATGGCACAGGACAAACGCATCCAACGTGATGATGAGTTCTCAGACAGCGAGGACGAGGGCGAGATGAAGCTGCCGGGCGAGGGAGGTAGACGTGATCATAGATCGCACAAGGCCAAGAGATCCAAGATTGATGACAGCCCAGGCAAAGAGGCTGACAAAGGTGAGTGAATTGGTAGCACTGGGTCATTAATGATTTAGTTAAAGGCAAAGAGGTGGATAAAGGTGGGGAAATTGGTACCATTTGGGTCATTAATGATTTAGTTGAGGTAACCATCCTGATACTCCTCCATGCTTACATGAAAACAGTAAAAGCTCACAAATTATTTGTCATGTTTCCATGAACTGAGCCTTCTCTTTAGCCTCTTCCATGCTGTAGTCAGCAAATCTATCCATCTATCAAGGTCTCCCAGTTTCCCACACATCTCTCTTGCAAGTGATGAAAATATCTTGAAAGACCTTCAATGTGGTTATTCAAATATACGCTCTGATGCACACATCCAATATACATGCTTTGTCAGTTTTTTCTAAGCCATCTTCTAGTCATGGAGTTTTAAGATAACATTCTGATTCCAATTAACACATAAATTCATATTTTTTTTACGTTTTCGTAATATTTTCAATTCAATGAAGTTTGAAGTTTTTGAAGTTTTATTTATTCCACATTTTACATAGAAAAACAGTTTATATTCTTTTCTTTTTTTATACAGGCGTATATTATTATAAGAATAGATTTCACACAAGAAAAAATAAATAACAAAATTAGAGATTTCAAATCAAATATAATGTACGGAAAATAAGTATGAAATTTCGAAATATGTATATATAACAGGATGGGTAAAACAATGTAAAATGTGGGGAGCCTAAATAAAAAGCATAGCTTGTATGTGAATAGGCTTTATATTCCCTATCAATGGAAATTTAATTTGTTTCCTTACATATTACATACAACAAAAAGATTCATGATAAACAGTCAACATATTTGTAAAGGCACAAAAAATGTTAATATCAACATTTGAATGAGGGAATATGCTAGAGGGTACTGATGTAAAGTGAGGCTTGTTGTAATTATACATTAATTAAAATAGGCAGTTACGTATTTGGAATAATTAAATTTGAGTTTCATTTCACATCGGGTAACACTGCCTATAATTGTGTTATGGTATTTTAGTGAGATACTATGAATTTAGAGATTGCTTAAATCATCAAGCCCGTGTTCTTCTTCAAAGGGAACCTTAATCACAAGCATAAATCTTCTAAAGTTTCCTCCTCATTACTGTAGATTATTGTTAGCATCATTTGTATTTAATGACTTGCATAAAACCGTTTTTACTGTTGTAATACCACCTATCTATGGAATATATAGAAGGAAAGTCGAGTGATGCATCAAAGGACCCTAAACCTGCTGCTGAGCCTCAAGCTGTTCCCATGGATACAACTCCTGCAACTCCACCTAAAAAGAGGTACAATATTTGTAATTCCCCTCTCTTAAAAGATTCTAGATTTTTAAGAAGCTGTAACCTACAATGTAAGTTAAGGGAAGTAACATCTACAGTGTAGGTCTATAACTTGAAGCTTTGAAGCGTCATGTTACCCTCTGAACCAATGTTGGATTTAAAATGTCAAGGAAAATAGGACTTCTGAAGTTGATCATTTTACTTGGTAATGTATGGACACTAAAATACAATGGTCTTATTACCTTACTTTCCCATGTCATTTCATGTTCATCATTCCTCTTTAAATTTCTACCCTTAACCTTGTATAGTCAAACCTCCTTTAGCGACCACCTGTCAACAGAGACCATTTTTTGTTTCCCTTGAAAATGGGTTTCTCATTGAAACATGTATTAAAGGAACCTGTACATAAAGACCACCTGCCTTTAATGCCCCACTGCACTACTTCTACTTGCGCCCTCCATACAGCCAACAATGCCTAAGTGGTACCCGTTGATCCCCCATGATGCCCTTTTTCTTATGTTAATTGAGAGCTGATTTGATGACATAACCACCTGTCAGTGACCATGCAGGGAAGTCTAATCCCTCCTGGCCAAACTAGTGCAGATGGGCTATAAAGACCACTTTTCTTGTCTCCCTTGGGTGGTCTCTATAGCCAGGTTTCACTGTGTATGCAATATTGACTGTCTGTCAATGATTGAATGTTCTGTGTTTGTGTTTGTTTACCTTACAGTGAAGACAAACCAGAAGCCAGCAAACCAACAGAAGTCAAGGCAAAGCCAGCTGAGAAAGAACCAGGTCAGTGTTTCATCCATCTATGGTTCTTGTGTATCCCCAATTAATTTATTTCCATCCCTTTACTCAGGGAAATAAATATTGGATCGCGTTCGCGAAAATCAAACCAATATTGAATGCTCTGGAGTTTGATATGAACCTACAATTCAAAAATTTCCCAAGTGATTTTATCTTTCACGAGGGCTGAGGTTAAAAAAACATTGCATTCTGAATTCTGAATTTGGGGATGACTATATGTTGTATGGAATAATGAAATTCATTCAATATTTGTTATCTAAAATTAGGGGTATTTACGATCTAACGCTTTGTTTTTCCATCTGTAGGTGAAGGTGAAGCTTCTCCAGCTGATCTGGTCGTACCAGTCCCCAAAGTGAGTGCCCCAAGCGAGGGAGCCACTCTGCCGGCAGTCACCATCCCCCCCTCATCATCAGGAACCAGCCAGCCACCTGCAGACCCCCCTGTCTCTGTTCCTACCGCTACCCCTGCCTCCGCTCCGGCTGCGGCTGAGAAGCAAGATTGATGATGACAACCATCCCAGGATAGTAAACTTGAGACAAACCCCACCAATCTTGTGTGATACGGACTAGAATCCCCCTCATTCTTCAAATCTTGATTTTGAAGATATTATGTCCAAGGAGAACTGTACAAACCCATGCCATCTTGCGTGACGTAAGATTATTCAAAGTAAACGATGCACACCTTCAAAGCTACGTCAAGGAATTTTCTAGAAGTAATGTCATTAGTACAACCCATCTTAACTTTCCTGTAGTAAAAGTTGTTTAGGTAGTAAAGTTTGTTCAGAAATGAAGTTGTAAACCGCTGTATATTTTTTGGTGTTTTGTAACAAAGGTGTTTTCACTGAGCTCTGTGTTACAAGAAATGTGAAGCGTACTACACTAACATCATGATATTTAAAAAAAACGCTGCTGTGTTACCTGAACTTTTGAATACATACTTTGTTATTTCAATTTCTTTGAAAGTAAGTGAATAGAATAAATCAATATTTTTGATGTGGATGTTCTAATATTTACATCATCTAAATATGAATCACAGTTTTTTTTAAGTGGAAGGATTGACATAATTTGTGAAGAAATATTCAACACTTTTTCATAACATGAAATGTGACACTTGAACACAGTACATTAGAAACATGGTGGTTATCTCAGAATTATGCCAAAATGACTTCAAGTTCAATCAGCTCTAAAGTGGTGTCTTTATGGTTTGAGCATGGTATATCTGTCTGTCTGGTGATGTTTTATCCTCTATATTTAAACTCTTGGAAAGTTCTTGAGAGTTGATAACACCTCGTATGATTCGTATCCAAGTGCCTGAACCAAATCCAGGACACACATATTCACAAGAGCACGCAGCGGTGTGAGAAACTCTGATTATACTACGATCACTCAAGGGACCAAAATATCTCTATCAGCCTGTTCATAATTCAGGAAGTTTACTTGATAACTCATATAAAGAAATGGGTTGCTAACTAAACAAATTAATTGAGATTGAAGAAAGAATAATAATTGGTAAAATATGCCATCAAGTGACCTTGGAAAGAATTGTAAATAAGTACCTCAAGGTAAGGTCCTGATGGGAATGCATTATAGGACAGGTTAGTTATAGAATTCCATAATCTTAGTGCGTATTCTATCCAACAACAAAATGTATTTCTAGTCCCCCCCCCCCCCAACATGGAAGAAAAAAATAATTAACAGGGGAGCTCATTTTTCAAATTATCTCTTGTTTAAGTTGAATTATGACAGCAGTCACAAGGGCCTGTGTATATTTTCTGAGGAAATTATGGGTGATCAACTGACTTATTTTTTTTATCTGGCTTCAATAGAATGAGGATTTTTAATTGTTTCCTCATTCTAAAATGTTCATATTCTCCATGGAACTGCAAGAAAATACAGTGAAGGTTGTCTTTATAGGCCTTGCAAGGGGAAAAGGTGTATACAAGTAGCTTTTTTTTTACTGGTTGTACAACACAGGGATGCCAGTTTTCAGGCAAAATCCTGAATTCAGGCCATAGTTTCTGCTTTTTTGTGTACAAAATGGCCCATTCCAGGTGATTTTCAGGCCCTCTGATCAATTCTAACGGGCATTCCTGACAACAAATATTCTTCTTCGTAGAGTTGTAACAAGAAAGTGAGATTGCCGTTGAAGACAGATGTGACAATGTCGTCTGTTTAGTACCAGAAGGTGATTTCTTGAACACAGAGCTAACACCCTACTGGCTCTGAACGAACAATATCATATTCCTGTATATAATGCATCTGGAAAATTGATGAAGAAATTGTGGAGTACATAACTAGATGAATCATTCCTATATATTCTTACACCCATGTAAATAACAAACCTTGAAGGAGTGAGTGCTGGATGGACGTGTTAAATTATGATGTAGAAATGTAGTCTGTAAAACATAATGTAATTAGGAATATTTGGGAATTTTTTATATGGTGCATGTACAAGTAGTAAGTTGGTCAGGTATTTTTCTTTTCTTTTCTTTGTAATATTGCTTCACCTATTGTTAAGGATTTTTCTCCATCTCTCTCTCTCTCTCTCTCTCTATTTTTGATTAAATGGCATTTTTTACTGAGACAAACAATGAATAGAAAAATGCAAATCAGGAATAATGAAAAAGAGGTTATATTCATTAGCGACACATACAAAAGAATCTAATTAAACATTTCTATTTATCAAAAGAAGAAAAAAACGAAATTACACTTGTACAAATGTCAATATTGCAGAATTCAGAAGTTATCATTCCCAGCTTTGCATTTGTATCAAATATATTTTCTAAATAGCTAGAAATCTGAGACAATCGATACACGTTAAAACTTATCAGGTCAGTACATTTGCATGATAAACTTGCAATTCCTTTCAGGATTAATTTACGCTTTGGGAATTGTCTTGTAAATCACTTTTATGAGTCTTGTTTGTGTCGTGTGAAAGCATGACTAAATTGAAGTGACTCAAAGCATTCAAACAGTTCAACATGCAAGAGACCTACATAAAGGTAGTCAAGTATGGCTGGAGAATATCAAACTGTTACTGAAGTAAATACTCTATTCATAGACACAAGATAAGATCAGTGCTGTATGTATACATGTATTTATAAATCATCATTAAGCCTGAATAAGGATTCTGTACAGCACGCAAGATTCACATTTGTAGAGATAATTTGTTTCTTACGATTTGTTTTCTACCTGCTACAATATATCAAACTTTTTTTTTTCTATTCAGAATTTGATCATTTTTGTACATTCATATTGCCTGTATTATTTTGTAGTTAGTAAGTATGTGGTCTTTTGTTTCTTGTTTTGACACTGTACATTTTACATGATCTCAACTACAAAAGAATAAACAGAAAGGACAACTTCTTGTTCACTGAAATAGACTTGTGATTGTTATTATATGTGTTTGATGCTCTACTGTATTGATGAGTGTATTTGACTGTGAGTCTGTCAGAGGTACATGTAGACACTTCATGGGCGGCCTTTGTAAACGGGTTCAAGAGAAGGACAAGTTCTTGTTCTCTGAAATAGACTTGTGATTGTATTGATATGTGTTAGATGCTCTACTTGTATTAATGAGTGTATTTGACTGCGAGTCTGCCAGAGGTAAAGTCTTAATGGGCGGCCTTTATAAACAGGTTCAAGAGAAGGACAAGTTCTTGTTCTCTGAAATAGACTTGTGATTATATTGATATGTGTTAGATGCTCTACTTGTATTAATGAGTGTATTTGACTGCGAGTCTGCCAGAGGTAAAGTCTTAATGGGCGGCCTTTAGAAACGGGTTAAAGAGAAGGACAAGTTCTTGTTCTATGAAATAGACTTGTGATTGTATTAATGAGTGTTTTTGACTAGGAGTCTGCCATAGGTGGACACTTTCTTTCGATTGTGGGCAGCCTCTAAAAACGGGTTCAAACTATTCCAGGGGCCAGTTGCATAAAACATACCATTGATGGTAACTTTGCCGTAAATGGCAACTTCCATGGAAACCTTGATTTGATTGGCTGTTGAGTGATGTTGCCATGGTAGTTAATATCGATGGCACAGTTGCAATCAGTAAGTTTTATGAAATAGGCCCAGGCAATCACTTTCCTAATTAGCTTTTATTTGTACTTTTGTAGGTCCTTTTCTTCTAGTGTTTATCAATCTGCCATCTGGCTATCTTTGTAGTCCATAGTTTTATGACGATGGCATCTCCTGCTTCATCCATTTTTAAGACCTCCAACACATGCTTTCTCTTACTCACTCACTCTCCTTCCCTGCTTTACCTCTCTTATTTCTCCATCTCTTTTTCTATCTATAACCCTCTCTCTCTCTCCTTCCATCCTTTCCCTCTCTCTCTCTCTTAATTCACCTCTTATTTCTCCATCTCTTTTTCTAGGCCCTCTCTCTCTCTCCTTCCATCCTTTCCCTCTCTCTCTCTTAATTCTCCTCTTATTTCTCCATCTCTTTTTCTATCTATAACCCTCTCTCTCTCTCCTTCCATCCTTTCCCTCTCTCTCTCTCTTAATTCACCTCTTATTTCTCCATCTCTTTTTCTATCTATAACCCTCTCTCTCTCTCCTTCCATCCTTTCCCTCTCTCTCTCTCTCTCTTAATTCACCTCTTATTTCTCCATCTCTTTTTCTATCTATAACCCTCTCTCTCTCCTTCCATCCTTTCCATCTCTCTCTCTCTTAATTCACCTCTTATTTCTCCATCTCTTTTTCTATCTATAACCCTCTCTCTCTCTCCTTCCATCCTTTCCATCTCTCTCTCTCTCTTAATTCTCCATCTCTTTTTCTATCTATAACCCTCTCTCTCTCTCCTTCCATCCTTTCCCTCTCTCTCTCTCTTAATTCACCTCTTATTTCTCCATCTCTTTTTCTAGGCCCTCTCTCTCTCTTAATTCACCTCTTATTTCTCCATCTCTTTTTCTATCTATAACCCCCTCTCTCTCTCCTTCCATCCTTTCCCTCTCTCTCTCTCTTAATTCTCCTCTTATTTTTCCATCTCTTTTTATATCTATAACCCTCTCTCTCTCTCCTTCCATCCTTTCCCTCTCTCTCTCTTAATTCTCCTCTTATTTCTCCATCTCTTTTTCTATCTATAACCCTCTCTCTCTCTCCTTCCATCCTTTCCCTCTCTCTCTCTCTTAATTCTCCTCTTATTTCTCCATCTCTTTTTCTATCTATAACCCTCTCTCTCTCTCTCCTTCCATCCTTTCCCTCTCTCTCTCTCTCTCTTAATTCTCCTCTTATTTCTCCATCTCTTTTTCTATCTATAACCCTCTCTCTCTCTTATTTCTCCATCTCTTTTTCTATCTATAACCCTCTCTCTTTCTCTTTCCATCCTTTTCCTCTCTCTCTCTCTTAAATCTCCTTCCCTATCCCTCTCTTTATCTTTGTATCTATATATCTCTATCCTCCCTCTCTCTCCTTCTATCCTTTCCCTCTCTCTCTCTTAAATCTCCTTCCCTATCCCTCTCTTTATCTTTTTATCTATATATCTCTATCCTCCCTCTCTCTCCTTCTATCCTTTCCCTCTCTCTCTCTCTTAAATCTCCTTCCCTATCCCTCTCTTTATCTTTTTATCTATATATCTCTATCCTCCCTCTCTCTCCTTCTATCCTTTCCCTCTCTCTCTCTTAAATCTCCTTCCCTATCCCTCTCTTTATCTTTTTATCTATATATCTCTATCCTCCCTCTCTCTCCTTCCATCCTTTCCCACTCTCTCTCTCTTAAATCTCCTTCCCTATCCCTCTCTTTATCTTTCTATCTATATCTCTCCCTCCCTCTCTTCTTACCTCTTTCCCTTTCTCTCTTAACATTCTTTCCCTCCTTTTCTTCTGTTTCTCTCTCTCTTAATTCTCTCACTCATCACTTCCCTAATACATAAAAACTTTAACCTACTTGTCTCTTATCTCTCACATATATCTCTCACATGTAATGTGTACATACATTTTCATTCTGCAAAATAATCATTATAACTCTATTTCTCTCAAATCATGCATTCTATAGTTACTGTGTCCTTCTCTAATCCTCTTGTCATTTCATCCCTCTGGCCTACAATAGTCTTCAGTTATCCTTTCTCAATCACCGTTTACCCTCTGCCGCACTCAAGTATGCCAGCATTTCCCCCTTTCATCTTTCTATTGCTCTCTTGCATCTCTTTATTTCCATGACGTTCCCATTCTTCAAGGTTTTTTCCTCTGCATCCCCTCTGCATCTTATCTCGTTTATATCACAATCTATTCAGCCAAAATAACAAACGAACAAGAAAGCTCTTTCTGTATTAAAAGATAGCTTATATGTGAGATCTGTATTGATGTGATAACATAGAAGGATAAGTTTTTATGAGTTTAATATTATTTTCTTCCACTCCGTCCATTCCTAGTGGAATGACTTATTTACACTCGTTTACACTTTATCTCCAACCTCTAATGTACCCTCTACTTTCTCATCTCTTTCCCATTTTCTTACATCGTTTCCTACTCCGAGCCTTTACCCACATGCTCAAAAAATCATAATCCCCTTCATTTGTTTTCTTTAATTATTTTTTGTTGCCAAACCTACGCATGATTAATGCAGGCACGATTAATGATTGTTATTATACATGATTTATATATGAATGTAATGTATACGGATCAATGATTAATGTATAATTGTAACTATACATGATTAATATATAATTGTTATTATGCATGATTGATATTTATTTGTAACTGTAATGCATTATTGTTTGTATATGTTGTATATGTAGTGCGACCTGCCATGGTTTCGGAATGGGAACATGGACCTGGTATTCAATGTAAACATGTATTCCTTTTTTATATGAAATAAAGGCATGATTCAACAACAACTTTAATACTACTTGCAATTACTTTCAATGACACTGATTAACATGAAGTCATGATCGAATTCCATCAACTGTATGCATACAGGGTTAAAGGTATCTATTTGTTGATTCATTTAATTGCATTTACTAAAGGAAAATCCAACCGAAATAAACAACTGCTCTAAAAGAAAGCAGAAAAATGAGAGAAACAGAAAATTTGAATAAAATCATTCCCCCCAAAAGAAAATTATAGATATATGACGGTTGTAATCACTGTATGTATAGGCTCTTCAAATTGGCTTAATCTGTAATGTCACTGTCATGTAGTGCCAGAAGACTCCCTTTTGTTTCCAATAAACAAAATGACTATAAAAAATAAAAAAATCTTCAAAATGTTTGATTTAGGAGTATCTTTTCTTTTTAGAGGACCTATAATACTATGCTATCCATCATCGATTTTGAGTAGTGCCCCAAGGGAGAAGGCACTTGGGAGAAAAACAGAAACTACTGATAGTTTTGTACATGACTCATTTTAAAAACATATATAACTCTCACATTATTGGTCCATTTAAAAAAAAAACTATCATCATTCTGCCATCCGTAATTCTGCTGCTTTCATGCAAATGAACTTATTATTACAAAGGTTGGATTACTCTTTAATGAACTTGACTATGGTCATCTCCACCAGAAACTGACGGAAAAGCTGAGAGAGAGTGACCTGACATAATGCCAACATTCCGGTGGTATATAGAGCATTTCTCCTTCAGATAGGATGCATTCCTGGTACGGTGCTTGCTTGAACAGAGGGAAAGCCTCATCATCAATGTTTTCAACGTCCACCTGGAAAGAGAAAAGGAAACATCAGTCATCATCTTTAAAAAGAATGAGTACTTAAATGTTTGTTTTATTTTTTGTATTTTTCATACTTTGTGTTACCTTGATTTTCTTCTTGGTTATTCTACCTATTTTTAACAGTTTTGATGTTTTTAAAATACCAGGATCAAGATGTAAAGCAGTCCTCCAATTGATCTTGCTTTTATGAATCAATATGTTATAACTACAACAAAATTATTTCATCTCCCAGTAGAGACATTGTGGTACCAGGTTTAAAATAAATTCCTCAAATGACAATGACATCACCAAGAAACAACAACCCCAAAACACCTTGATATACATTGTATTTCAAATGCCTCAGTTAACTTTCAGTGGCAGAGGCTTTTCTGCAATAAACTTCATTCTAAGAAATCAAAATAAAAAATCAAATGGGTGTACACTGTACAGGATTTGTGGTTTACTTCAAATGATTTGGGCTAACAGTTAAGTAGCATGAAGAAAATAAAGAATAAGACAAAACCCCAAATATGCTATGCAAGTCAGACTTTGGTGCAGAGTAGGCCACATTCTATACGAGCGCATCAACTAGTCAAGTAACAAATCCCTAGTATGTTAACTGCGAGTGAACTTAAAGCCCCCTGCACTACTTATAGCTTCTTGCGCCCTCTATATACCAAACAATGCCTAATCGGTGACCATTGGTTCCCCATGATCCCCTTTTTCTTACCGGTATGTTAATTGAGAGCTTATTTGATGAGATAACCACCTGTCCAGTGACCATGCAGGGAGGTCTAATCCCTCCTGGCCAAACTAGTGCAGCGGGGATTTAAGTCTTGCAGTTGCAGTATTAAACTCTGTACTATTTCAAGCTCCTATTTTCAATAAAGTACAGAGATGTGGAGCCCCTAACATCCAGGGGGGGGGGGGGATTGGTACATTTTTACAATAAATAAAATAATTAAAATCCAGGGACCCATTTCACAAATCCTTTTTTCAATGACAAATTACAACAAACAAAAAAATCAGTGACAAATCTGTTAATAACCAATCAGAAGCAAAGTTTTTAGTAGCTTATAACAAAAACTGTCATTTGTCACTGATGACAAGTTTTGTGAAACGCCCCCCTGATTGTACCTGACTGGTGTTTGAGAGTAGTCCCTGGTGATGGTAGAGAAGTGGAGTGGAATCCTTGGAGTATAAGCGGATGTATTTCTTACCAACCACCTGGTATTAGATCAAGCAGAGAAAGGATTCAATAATGGCAAAAGAAAATTAAAGCAGCATATTTTTGTTATTTGCTTTAATATCTACTTTGTTATTTATTATTGTATTAATATTGTTTATATTTTCAAATTTGTCATGATTGTAAAGCGCATAGAGAAATTTTCAATTTATTATGCGCTTCATAAATATTCTTTATTATTATTATTATATATCATGCCTGTATATGCACACCACAAAATATTAGGTAACAAACAAAAGAAATATTTCATACTTCAGATCGATAATACCTCAAAACGTAACCAAAATCAAGATGATTTTTACACGGGGTAAAGATGATGAGAGCAGAACTTATTTGGAGTAATTTTTATGACATTTCATAATTATCATTTATAAACAACTTTTAAAAAGTTTTTAGTACGATTTCACCTTGTTGGAATCAAGAAGATGAAAAGTGTGTAACAGTGGTCACTTTAAATGATTCAGAACAGATCAATATCATTGTACATTCTACAGTCCCTTGCTGCTAAGTTTGGTTAAAAATTCATAAATTATTCCTTTGGCGAGACATTGATCTACACTTGCCACATTCAACTCAGATGATGTAAAAGGTACCTGGCAGGAATTAATTCCTTGAAATGCTAGAGCGCCGCAGTGGCTGTCTTGCTAAAGCCAGGGTAATAATCGGGGCAGCGCCAGGAGCATCACAAGATGACGAACATGTGCGCTATATAAGAAACCACCATTATTATTATTATTATTATTCTGCATAGGTCATAGCCTCACCTGACAAAGAAGGTTGTGTTTGGGGTCAAAGTGTAGAGGTGAGACTGTGCCAGCAGGCCCAAACCAAGCATTGATATCAATGTCCTCCTCCTCCTCCTCTTCCTCCTCCTCCCCCTCTTCCCCTTCCTCCTCCTCCTCCTCTTCCTCCTCCTCCTCCTCCTCCTCCTCTCTGTCCTCCTTCTCTCCCTCCTCCTCCTTATAATCATCTGTTCCTTGCTCTAATAATGTTCTCTCCTTGCCTTGTTCCTTCCCTCTATCTTCTCCTTGTTCCTTCACGTTATTCTCTCCTTCATTTTTCCTTCTCTTCTTTCTTTGCTCCTCTGCCATCACTCCATCTTTCACACTACCAGTAATGTCCACCTGATTCTCCTCTTCCTGGTCTGTCATCATAGTCTTGCTTGTATTACTTTCAGATGGCCACCTTTCTGTGGTGTCAAACCTTCTCTCATCTTCTCTGTCTATCTGTCTTGCATCATCACTTTCAGATGGATTTATCCTCTTTCTTGGAACCTTAGACGAGAACCTTTGACCTTTGACCTTAGACGAGGGATCTGCTAGATGCAGGCAACAGTAATCTGGAATACAAATGTCCGCTTTCAATTCTGGAATCTGTTTTAGAAAGAAACATCAAGTATCAGATTTTAAATTTTACAATGTATGTGATATAATTACAATGTACAGACCATTTAAAAAACAGAAACTTTCTTAGTTTGATTCTTTTTCAATACATACTTTCACCCCTGTACATACCAAGTTCAAGTTCAGTTTATTTCACATCCAATAAAAAACTTACAGCATTATAACATTCAAAATACAATTATACAAAATGCAATATATATTAAATATAATAAGAACAAATACAACAACAACAGTAACACTGACATTGATTAATGGGTGGAGTAGGGATGTGAGGGACCAGAAAAGGCCATTGGACTATCTAGGCTGGTCCCCTTTTTCTACAACCCCAAAAGTAAAATCTTCAGTAATTAAAAGCAAAATATTGACAATATAGACATTACATTAACTGAGACATACATACACACATACAAGGACAGGCAGAATTAGTCTATTTTATAAATCTCAGAATGATGAGTTTCAGATAATCAAAATTGGTGATCAAGAGTCATACATTTATAAGTAACATCTACACAAAGCATAGAGAATAATATACATCATAGAAGATCCATGAATCCTTAGAAAATTAATACAAATTTGAATATACCTGTACATTTGTACATTGCAATACCCCATTTCCTTTTCAAGGAAAAAAAGAAGTCAACTACTTCCCATATACTTGAGCATTATTTTATTCTCTCATTTCAGTCAATTTATTTTCCAAAACAATAAAAGCATAAGAAAGTGTTTAGACATGTTAAAATACATGTCGAAGTAAAAAAGGAATGCATAAAACAGATCCAAATGATTCTACATGGAATGAAAGCTTTACCTGATCAAACAGCTGATGTTGTGCGAGGTATCCCACCCTAGGGCTGAACTCTGAATCCTGTGTCACAGAAGAGATGGGAGGTGGAAAGAGGGGGTTAACGACATGAGGATAATGTTAATGTGTTCTTGTAAAGCGCTCATTTCTGTCACATGCATATTATTTCTGGAGGGTGTTTCACAAAGACTAAGATTGACTTTAAGTTGAACTTAAATATGGCAGGCCATTCATGCCACTGGTTGCTCTAACCATTGTCTCTCAATTATGATATTAGGATAATATTTTGTCCTTCAATAATAAACTATCAAAAAGGTAAATTCTGTAGATATGTGACCACGATTTGTACTCCCTTGAGAGACAAATACCAGTATTATGGTCAGAGCAAACAGTGGCATGAACAGCCTGCCATAGTTACTGGTAAGTCCAACTTAAAGTCGATCTTAGTCTTTGTGAAACACCCCAAGGTGCTCCAGGAATTCTACCCTGGCTTTAGCACAGCTGCTATCAAGATGCTCTAACATTGTGAGGGATTGATTCCCGCCATTTACTACATCTGGGTGGAGAGCGGCAAATGTGAATTAGTGTCTTGCCAAAGGGTATTTGTGCCAGGTTGGGAAATCAGCACCCAACTGAACTCTTGATCAATCAAAGTCACACGAATGAACCTCTACCCTTAAACGAGTATAGACAGGTTTAACTATAGTGCGTCCCAGAAAAAACGAAACCGAGAAGTATCGATGTTCTATCATAACTTAATCACAACTATAATTAATGAATGATACATATTTGGAAAGGTTAGAGTCTCCTCTTTCATGTGATGCTACTCAGATGATGCATATTTCACGCATGAGTGATTAAAAGCAATTTGAAGGAAGGAAACCAAAAAGACATTTGGCGGGCGGTATCTGAATTTCGAAGAAAAATTCACATTTCTAGAAAGTTGAGTTTCTGCCCTTTCATATGACACCTCAATCAGGAAAAATGAGCGAGGAATGACAAAGTTCTGTTTGTTTGAAGTAGTGCTTACATTTCCATAATTTTACTAAACGAATTCGTTTTCACTGGCTGCCTGCCGTATCAAAAAACAAAATTAACAAAAGACTTAACTCCGTTTCGTTGACAATCAGCCGTAGACGAGAGTCTTCATGCATGGCTGATTGTCAACTAAACGGAGTTAAGTCTTTTGTCAAATCTGCTTTTTGCTACGACAGGCACCCAGTGAAAACGAATTCGTTTGTTAAAATTATGAATATGTAAGGGCTACTTTAAACATACAGAACTTTGTTATTCCTCGCTCATTTTTCCTGATTGAGGTGTCATATGAAAGGGCAGAAACTCAACTTTCTAGAAATGTAAAATTTTCTTCGAAATTCAAATACCGCCCGCCAAATGTCTTTTTGGTTTCCTTCCTTCAAATTGCTTTTAATCACTCATGCGTGAAATATGCATCATCTGAGTAGCATCAACTGAAAGAGGAGACTCTAAGCTTTCCAAATATGTATCATTCATTAATTATGGTTGTGATTAAGTTATGATAAAACATCAATACTTCTCGGTTTCGTTTTTTCTGGGACGCACTGTATAGTGAAACAATTCATGTTGTATAATACATCATTACATTTGGCATGTTACATTTTTTAATTTTTTGTTTTGTTGCATTTATACAACAAAAAAAAGGGGGAGAAATATAATGGAGCCTAAAGAGAAAGCAATGCTTGCAGGTCATAGGCTCCGGAAGTTATAACAATGATATAGTCTTGTTTTTCTTAAATAACGTACCGGTAATAGGATTAAATTGCAACTTATTCTGAGGAAAAAATAAACATTGGTCATATACTAAGCAATATTTTTATTACATTTCACTACCTGTATGCAATGGCAATTCTCATAGGAGCATACCAAAATGTCGGCATCATTCGACATTCCCCCATACCTTCTCAATGTCAATGTGGTGATCGATGAAGTCCTGAAGCGTCATCATCGACTGTGACCAACTATCATCCGTGTACTTAGATCCCAGCTCAACCGGTACGGTACGCTTCCCTGCTATCTTACGCAGGTAAGACAGGCTACAATTAATACCAAACATAAACACGACACAGAGATTACTGATCTCAGCATGGTCAAATTTGTAAATATAGTGATTTAAACAAAATTGCTCCAGGATATACTTACATAAAAAATAAAGGGATAAGGTTTGGGTTGCTGTTGGGTTTAAGCTAAGGTTTACAGTTAGGGTTTTGGAGAGGATTATGTTAAAATATAGTGTTCTGTCTGCAGATTTATATGTTGCAGGAGCTTGTGTCGTACAATCTTATCTTAATATAAGTTTAATAATTCATACTTGAAAGATAAAACTTGGTCTGCTTATGATACAGGAAAAATTAAGTAAACATTAAGTACATAATGACATATAAATAATAATGATACTCAGTTTTTATATAGCTCTTATTACAATCACTAAGCGCTTCCAAACTTGGAGATTATTACCCTGGCTTTAGCTGTGCTGCCATTACGGCGCTTTAGCATTTCAAAGAATTAATTCCTGCCAGGTACACATTTACGTCACCTGGGTTGAGTGTGGCAAATGTAGATCAATGTCTTGCCAAAAGACATTAGTCCCGCCGCAGGCCTCGAACCGCGGACCTTGTGATCAACAGTCCAGCGACTTAACCACTCGACCACGGCACCTCTACATACATAATGCTAATTAAAAAACTTCAATTGAGTATTATCTTGCTTCATTCATCCATCAAAGATAAGCAAAGGTCATGACCTCTGACATACCTCCACCGTCTGTGACTTCTAGCAGGCCAGTGGTTCATTGCCTCCTCTATGAGGACCGGTGATTCTTTCTCCATGTTATCAAGCAGGAAAGCATGTAGAGAAGGGGTCACCACTCTGGGTATTGCATGGTCTGCATGGATAGTGGGCTCACGGTGATGAGCAAGTTTCATTCTTTTGTGTTTCTGTGAAAGGATTGAAAGAAGAGGTCACAGCTAAAGGTTATTCCTCTGTCCCATGGCCAACATGAAATCAATCGTTCTAAGGTTTTGATTGCTCTCTATATATATTATACATGACAGGGATATCTTAAAATAGACTTAAGTTAATAGTGATGGTACAGTCAAACCTGCTTTAGTGACCACCTGTCTACAAAGACCACCTGTCTACATGCAACAAGCACATTTTTTTGTTTCCCTTGAAAATGGTTTCTCATTGAGGAACCTATCTACAGTGACCACTTTGTGTGTTTCCCTTGGGCGGTTGCTGTAGACAGGTTCGACTGTAACTACTTAGTTTGAGAAGTGCCTAATAGGAACCTATTTTTAAAAGTTACAAGCATTTAAATGTTAACAGCGTTCTGCTTAACACAATAGTGCAGTTCCACATTTAGAAGAATATTGCAACACACTTTTGCCACCTGCACAAACGGAATCATATAAGACAGGGAAAAAAATACATGGGGGCTCGGGCGAATTAGCCCCCGAAATGCCCAAATGAAAGTCATAAAAGAGCCCCCAAAACTTTGCATAGAGTTCAATGCAAAACAATTTAAAGAGTGTAACTTTAATGCAAGCAAGCTTGAAAAGTAGCCCCTGAAATTTTTAAAATATTTTTTCCCTGACATAAGTTCATCAAAGGAGACACCGTTTGAATAGAAACTAAGAGTAATCTCTATTCCTCACAAACCTGTTCTTTCAGCTCTATACCACCTGCATCATCTTCTCTGCATTCCAGGCTATCAATGGAGTCTGTATCCATGGCAACCCCTCCTGCTGCATGTAGACACGACGCAAGCTGTGTTAGGATCCCGTTCACGATAGGAGCACCCATCAGTAATCCTCGATCACAGGCTGATAGTGCGTCCTGTTGAGATACAAATAATGATTGATTTTTATTTTTTATTTATTTTTAAATGTGTTTTCCAGTGATGTAATCAAAAGAATAAGTGAGCTTTTGGATGGTCAAGATTTGCACACCAAATTATAATGGGTAACGAAACAAAAGAAACATTTAATAGAAAATAATTAATAATTTTTAATTAATAAATGAAAGAAAAAAAATTTGCTTGAAAATTCTCAAAACGTAACCAGAAACACGCTGTTTTTACACGGAAAAGAGATGACGAGAGCAGAACTTATTTGGAATAATTTTTGTTGACATTTCATAATAATCATTTATTTTATTACGATTTAACCTTATTGAAATATTAAGAAGATGAAAAGTTTTTAGATTGTCAAGATTTTGATAGATTGCTGGTTACAGAGAGTTCTGGGTAGCTTTTTCAACTCTGTGAAGAAAAAAATTAATTTTATTGATAATGCAACATGGTAGGGGCAAAATGTTCAAAAGAGAGGTGTCCAGCATACCTGTAAGATGTGAGATGTTTGAGGCTTCTTGCTTGAGATACACAACACCTTGATAAGAGAGGCATAGGAGAATACATGTCTCCAGGCAATCTGAACATCCTTCCAGTGACCTGCAGTATGTAGAAGAAGAACATTATGTACCGATAAACCATAAAACCAATGATTAATGTTGGGCAATGCATGTTATAGCTAAAATTGAAACTATTTTTCTTGAAAAAGAGATGTAACAAGAAAAAGGGGGGGGGGGGTGAACTACATGTGAAATAATTCAGAATTTAATTCCATTATCAAGGCTCCATGAGTTCATCTTAGGAACAGTTGCAAACGATCCGAGATCGAGACAAAATAAAAATCAAAGAGAGAAACTATATCCATACATACCTGTGTTGAGCTTCTCCCACGTCACATCCAGAAGTTCTTCAGACTGCTGCTCGGAAAGATGTCTGTCCCCATGGAAACATTGCCAAGCACATTCTTTGAGGAGATATTTGATGGCACTGGATCCTGGAAGAGAGCTCCAATCGATCCCCATCTCCAGGTCTAAACATTCCAGGGATGCTGGGACAATGTCCTCCATTGCACACGTTTGTATCTCCTATACGTGTATATTATCTGAGGGCAAGACAAGAGCAGAATTAAGGCCATCATATACCTTACAACCAGATTTGCTTCAAGATTACAAAAGAAATTAAATTTCAGGCATTTTACTTCTTCCTCATCGAGCAAACAAATCTTATACGATTCATTATTTATAGTCCTCATCATACTAAATTATTAATAAAGGAACAATCTATATCATTGAGCATGATATCATATACACACTCGTAGATGAATCAGTCATTTTATAGTCATTAAAAGATACCAAGCATCGCTGAAAAGAATAAGCAAAAGGGTATGGAATGAGCTCAGCTCAGCCTCAGAAAAAACAGATTTAAAAGAAAAAATATTCCTGAAAGACAATGTGTGAATAGTAACTTTAATAAAAATCAAAATATTTAATATATCAAAATGTTCTCACAAGTTACTAGACATTTATTTCACTATTAAGTTTAACAAAGAAAAAAAGACAAATGATCGAGAAATTAACAAGTTAAAAGAATAGTAAACCCTACATCGATATAGGTATGTGGGGCATGATGAAAGACAAAATTTCCCAGGGACGCAAAATCTAAACAAAACATCATGATTTTATGAACTAATGAAACCTTCTTGTTTTTGTTTCACTTCTTTCTTATTTTCTATATATCTTGATACTTACACAATTGAGTTTAACCATCCAGCATCTGCCCGTTTAGTGTCAGATTCAATTTTTTAAAGTAGAAGCAGAATATTTCAGTCACCGCATTTAGTCTTTTGTCAAGACTTCATCTCTTATTTATTTCCAGCGGAGGATGCATAAAGCCGACCATAAATACGTTGTGGGTTTGGGGGGGGGGGGGGGGGGTAGCGTCAACGACTCGTACCCCTTCCTCTTTAAAACGTCAGTGGTTCATCTTTGAATAAACAAACCCAATAACGGGCCCCCTGTCTTTGAAGATGTGACCCTTTTTTCAGTTGTTCTCGAGGGTGGGGGCAGAGAATTCCTGAATATAGGGATTTAATTAAAAAGGCACCAACAAATTATGACAATTAATTTGTTTGTTTATTTAATAGGTGGTTGTTATTTTGTTTGTTTGTCAGCGATTTAATGACAATAAATCTGGATATGCGTCCCTGTTTCGTAGGCCTATATTGCCTATTGAATTTCTTGCTATACTTTGATCCGTTATATAAGCCCCCCTTTTCAAAATTAAGGGCACTTTTCTGCTTTTTCAGAGGAGTGTTCAACCTTCTCCCCAATGGACAAAGTCAATATATTCCATTGCCTATATGTCATCCAATTAAGTTGCAGGTACTTTTTTCTGTTCCTTTGATACATGTATAATTGGGATTTTTTTTTAATTGTTACTTTTGGTAACTTTAAAAAGTTTGGATCAGCATAGATGGTGTTGCTCCAAGATAGAAATAACCTTTTAAATCAAAACAAAAAGCATATGGTTTCATTCAACTTTATGTTCTAGATATCAAGCATATCAGGAGACCTTGCAGCGTAGTAGAATATATTTGAAGTGTCGATCTGCATGCGCTTCAAAAATATATACATATATTATTATTTTATATCTCTTTTACGGATTTGCTGGGGAAAAAAACCTTGTGGCTTGTGGCACATTTTAGACATCAAATTTAGATAGAACAAAACAAATACCGGTACATGTAGAGTATACACAGGAATAAATTAGCTTGCATAAAATCTGCTTTTTCGATGGTTAAATTGATTTACAGTCAGCTATGGCCTTGGTTTTCATCTGAAACAGAATTGATCTCAAATATTCCAAGCAACTGACCATAAGGTAGAAGAAAGATAATCACTGTGGCCTCATGGTGCACAGTGAGTTTAATTGCTTTATTGCCTGCCTCTAGGCAAGTTCAGGGGGGGGGGGGGGGGGGCGTTTCACAAAGCCTTTTTTCAATGACAAATGACAAAAATCAGTGACAAATCTGCTGATGACCAATCAGAAGCAAGGATTTCAGTAGCTTATAACAAAAACTTTCATTTGTCACTGATGACAAGTTTGTGAAACGCCCCCCAGGAAGCAAGGTCAGTAACAAAGATGCATTTATATTTTTGTTTTGTCTATTGTTATCACCAAGGTTATACAGTTTTGTTTTCATGCAAGAGGAATTGTGTTTTTGGTATGCCATTTTGCTGAATAACATAATAATAACTTCAATCGACTACATTTTGGTTGATAAACACTTGTTTAATCTATTGTTTTTTGTTTTGTTTCAGGATGAGTTAAAGGTAATACAAAGTTTTGGTATGAGGTCATTAATTTGGTTCAAATGAACATATATTGGAAGCATGCGATCCTACAATATTCAGTGATCGTTGTCGCGGTTGAAATTGAGTCTAAAGTGATGAAATTGTAAATAATAATATTGTATTATATTGTAATAATGTTGTATAGCTCCCTCTCAAGGTCAAGATATTAATTAAGCTTTAAAACAATGTTTCTTGACTAAAATTGACCGATTGGCTATTCCCGTTTGGAAATTATATATCACAACTGCATATTCTGATTTTCATGGTCGCAGTTATCATTCGATGGCCAGAGAAGCTATTTGAAATTTATATTCAATTTTTCTTGAGGGCAGAATTGTTTTAGGGGCTAATTTTTCTAGTACTTACCGTATAATACATCTTCAGGGGCATTCAAATATATCTCCATTTTAAAGAATCACTATCCGGCCATTTTCATAATTTCCCAAAACTTTGTATTACCTTTAAAGGTAAAGACCAGTATTGGAAACGCCCCAATTTCAAAAAATGAAATGGAAGCTCTTTATTACCAATCATGTGAAAGAATATGTTTTGACTAATACATGATAACAATTTTGCCAGGAAACCGCCTACTAATTGAAATATTTGGTAAATTAGTTTATCTATTGGACTGTGAGAGATAAACGCACATGTCCACACGTGTGCATAGTCTCATATACATCTTTCTTTGTAAGTGCTTGTTACTTTACGAAGACTGGGCCAAATTTCTTATCATTTTGATGATTCCAGAACCTTGCAATACACACAAATTCTTATATGCTAGATAATCAACCTTTTCTGGTCGATTCCACACCGTTTCTTTCACAATGCAATCGCATGACCAGAACTCAACCTCATCTTTAAGTAACTGCTACAGGTTATGAAGTTAGTTTTCTTACTCTCACTGTTCAATGCAGGATGCACTCAAAGCCACACAGTATTCTATACACTGAACACAATTTCCTCCCAGTTTTAAAAGCACTTCACAATTTAGAGTACATAAAAGAGAGACGTCAAAGAAAGTAACGCAAACATTATTTTGATATATTTCACTCTGTACTTTATTAACTTAGTTGCACTGTACAATTACATTGCACAGACAACCCAATTAACATAACTAGTGTTAGCATGAAAGTGAACAGAGAATGAAACAGAGAGTGAAACAAAGGAAACAGCCCCATACCAGAGTACATTCATCAAACCATACCACTACACTATCAAATTACATTAATGATATGCTAAGCAAATAAGGCAACTGCTTTAAAGTGGGTATAATTGATATGCTGATAATTCCACATACATGTATTTCAATGGTTTATTCCAAAAATATATATCCTGTGCTTAGTGGTTTGTTTATCTCTAATCCAAATTAAACATCAATTTAGCTGATACATCTTGATTTATATCGTGCTTAATACAAAATACTGTCTCTGAGTGCTGTACAAGTATCATTATTACCAAAGTCAATGGAATTATTCATGAACACAGTGTTCACCATCTCCACTCCATGAGGAGTATTCTTACCATATGGTCGCCGCGAGGGACATTACATCTCAATTCTTGTTCATTCATGCCTTTAAAATGTAAAATAGATTGGAAAGGGTCAATATATTCTAAACACAGAATAAGGGTCTTTATTCAAATATGGCAGTTGGGACTGTTCAATATCTTGAGGAATAGGGAATACTTGGGTGTTAATATTTTGAGAATTTTGTTCCTTGTCAATAAGACCAAGTTCACAAGACCTTCTCTATTCTGGATGTAACAAAAGTTGAGACTTAAGAGCTATGACTGATGATATGAGACTATGCCATATGGTTATTTGACATTTCAAGGACACTGGTGTTTTATAACGTAACATAAGACGCCTCTGAGAACACAATCATTATTCTTTTTGAGATCACATATATATCCTGGTTCTTTCCTACTTCGGGTACTGTACAGGAAAGAGAAAACCATATTACTGACCACATATGACATACGGAAGAAAACATGTTTACTATTTAAAGGGTATTTTTCACTCGACCAACTCCCAAGCATTGCACTGAATACCCAATGAAGCTCAGCTAACTATTGAATGCGGTCAATTAATACACTTGGTAGCTTAGTCTGCCTGACCAAATATAGAAATGTAGATTAATTTTAAATTATTTATCCACAGACGTTTACAATACATATACAATGTCCATCTCAATATAATAAGAAGTCTTGGATGACTGGAGTCCCTGAATCATCAAAGAATATTAGAATTGATAAATAGTGAAGAAGATGAAATAAACTATATTGGTAAGATGCAAATCTATACTCAGCTAATATAGCTAATGCATTACATACATGGATGGACAGGTGGGCGAATGTATCCCTGGTGTATCAATTAATTAAATAGAATGGTGTCAAATAATTAAATAGAATGGTGTCAATTAATTAAATAGAATGGTGTCAAATAATTAATAGAATGGTGTCAATTGATTAAATAGAATGGTGTCAATTAATTACATAGAATGGTATCAATTAATTACATAGAATGGTGTCAATTGATTAAATAGAATGGTGTCAATCAATTAGATAATTGAATGATAGCGGATGCTTGTATGGATCTATGAGAGTATTGAAAGCACTACTGGATTGTTCTATTATAAAACCACAAACTTCCGCAAGCAGGAAATGCTTGAGAATTTCATACGAGTGGTTTCAGTTTTGTCAAAGTTTCATCTTGCATAATGTCTTCTTTTCTTGTTTTATAGTATAATAGATGGCATATTCCATGTAATGGTGCTAAGACAGAGTTTAAGTTTCAGTTTTATTTTTATTTTCATTTCCATTTTCCAACAGAACAGTAATTTAGACAAGCTAATTCAACATTCAATAAGGAGAGTTCAGAGTTTTCTCGAACGGCTGGTCATAATTTTGGCATATGTAAAAAATTTAATACAACATGGCAACTATCCAAAATAACATTTAAGGCAGTTATAAATAAATGTTAACTTCATTCCTTGCTCGGGAGGTATAAAAATCATTCTTTTCCAGTGATTATCATCCGCAAAAAATGTTACACCCTTGATGAAAATAAATTTGACATTGTATGTCTGATTCTGTTTTCTGATTCCATTATAATCACAGATATAAACTATTTAAAAAAATGGCTCCATATCTATCAGATGTGTATGTACAAATGAAAGCGTGCAGAGGAAAACAATATTTAAGTTGAGTGGATTTCTAAAAGTACTATCATAAATATCTCTAAATATACATCTACAAGCTTTCTTTCTGATTGTAATACATGTATCTTGCCATGTAACAGTGGTTGCAGTAGTTATAGAAACACAGACATGAATACATGGATATGCATGTAAAGGCTCATTCAATTGTGGTGCAGTAAACCGCGAAGGTTTTTTTAACGTGTCAATGGATAGCAAATTCATGCAACAAAGCTCCTACGTGTATTCACTTTAATAGCTCTGTATTAAAGGTAAAGACCAGTATTGGCAACGCCCCAATTTCAAAAAATGAAATGGAAGATCTCATTACTAATCATGTGAAAGAATATGTTTTGACTAATACATGATGATAAAAAAATTGCCGGGAAACCGCCTACTAATTCATATATTTGGTAAATTTATTTCTCTCATGGTCTGGTGAGAGAGATAGGGTAGTCCCATATACATCTTTCTGTGTATAGTGCTTGTAACTTTACGAAGAATGGGCCAAATTTCTTATCATTTTGATGATTCCAGAACCTTGCAGATGCTAGATGCTAGATGATCAACCTTTTCTGATCAATTCCACAACGTTTCTTTCACAATGCAATCGCATGACCATTACTGGTCTTTACCTTTAAGATACAGAAATGTAATGCCACGATTTACTGCAGCATAATCTGATGAGGCTTAAGACATGTGAGTTTATTCTCATTTGAGTTGAGAATTTGAGATTGATAATGACTTTCTGGATTCAACGAGTTGATAGAAGGGCAGAGTTTCTCCACATTAGTTTTGAAAGAGGAAAACATACATGTAGGTTGGGGTTATGTGTCTTACTGGACATATTTCACCTTATAAATACACCGTCTCCCAATTTATAAAAAAAAAAAAATCCAAAGATAACTTCTATTAGTATTTTGTTATATCTTTCTTGTTGATTCACCCAGAATATGAGATAATTATGAATATGAGATTTTGTATTCCTTCAAGTATAACCATAACCATTAATCAACACTAACGATTCCACAACCTTGTTAGCAGTCATCGTATTCAAGCTCCTATTCATAATTGGATTTAAATACAAATATTATTTCTCTATTCAACGCATTGAAATAGATTTTTTACTCAAAGCATTCTACACTCAGAAAGGAAATGATGTGTCCAGGACACTTTCAATCATATAATTTAGAAGAGAAATCTTTAACATAATATATCTACATTTTTCTTGAAGTAATTTTACAAACCATCTACACCCATGCACATAACTGCAATTCTAGTCAACACACAACTCTAAATATAGTCTGAATGATACAGAATGTTAATAAATCAATAGATCTTGATTAGGAGAACCTTTCACCTCCCCTCCCCCAAATAAAAAGACTGGGTACATACAGGTGTATGAAAATAACATATTATCGGCTGCCCGGAAAAAGGCCCTTACAGAGTAACCAACTATAAAATCCTTTTATAGCAAAATTCAACTCCAAACGTTACTCCATCCATTGCACCAATAAGACTAGCATTCATGTTATAACATCAGTATCTACAGAATGAGTTTTACACATTTTCTAAATACATATATGTATAACCTAAAAATGAAGCCCCCCTCCAAATACAAAAGGGAACAAAAATGGATATACACATACATGTAAGGACATTTTCTCCGGGCAGCCAAAACAAGGCACATGCATAGAGTGCTTAGGTAACATTCAGTAAAATGAGTTCAACATCCCTCAAAAAATGTCAGAGTTGTACTCTAACCAACAGCTGAATACAAGTATAAAAAATAAAAAGTTTTTTTTTTTCGTTGTTGGTAAATTTAAAGTATTTTGACTATTTTCCTAACCAAGAAACGCCTGTCAACTTGATACATCTCTACAAAATATCCAGAAGGATATATATAGCAGTCCTGCAATATCAAATATACATTCTGTATGTATTATATGGACATGCTGTGCAAACGTAGATACTACTGAATCTATATGATATGGCAAAATCGTGAACTTCTGCATATACACATAGTCTAGTCTGTGCTTTAAAATCGATGTATCGCATAAGGAACCTCTTTCATATCCATCCCGACTCCACATATAAAGTGATTCACAAGATTTCATTCAAAAGAGGACATTTACATGTAGGGCTTGCATGATTTCAATAATTTATAAATATATATATCCAGAGTTGATTGATATAGTCTTGAACTTAAAGCAATTCTTTTCAATATCTCCTGTGCCTAATACTATGTAGGCGGCAACGGAAGAAATAGTCATTGAATTTGCAGGTTTATTTTTGCGTAAGGTTATGAGATATATGTGTACACATGTATATACATACATAATAAATATCACAAAAGACAACAGCTGCATGATATCAATTATCAACCCAAAATATTCACATAAACTTCAAATCAAAATCAAAATCATTGCATTCCACTAAAAAACTTCACTACCAACTTTGAAGTGAACACCTGAAAAGATTTCTGTAACCAATAGTTTTGTAAATGTATGGATTACCATTCTTGTATATGTATACAAGTGTAAATACCATTTATAAGATAATCTTCTCTAAATGTAACATGTACATCTACATGTAATTATAAAAGGTGTTGGATGAACAAAAATCAAATATAATGTGTATTACACTTTTGGGGAAGAAAAAATAAAAAACCTTTTTGCCTTCCAAGATAAAGTTTTGATAATGGATTTCACAATATATTTTCTTTTTCTATTATCATGTGGTGCAACCACAGGCTCAAAGCCATGAGTCAGCTCTTGATAGCATTATCAACACAGGATCAATTGATTCCTTTAGGTCCCATGCGCTACAATTCCTAAAAGGTTGCTCTATTCCATGACCACATGCTTCGTTTCCTTGTCTTTATATGGACTAACAATTCTGTCAACATGTATTGAAGAAGAACTGCTATAAATTTTTTGTTAATCTTTTAAATTTTAAATGTGACCTGTTTTACTTGTTTAAACACCACACTCACGATTCAAATATGCTTTTAAAATATGCAGACAAAACGTAATTTCACCCACTTACTTTCAATATACTGTATTGCTTGAAATAAAGTAGACCACCAAGTCACACCAAGGTCTATGGGATAATGCATGCATTCACGCGTGACACAGTGTGAGTGTGAGACTGTCATCTTTATTCCAAGCAATACTGTAGTCCTACACATTATTTCCATCAGTATTTTTTCAATGAAATAACCAGTTTTTTAAATAAAATCAACATAAGTTTGTATAATAATGTGGAATGAGAAGTGTTATTGTACATGGAAACAGACCTGGTTACCCTGTAAAAAAAAATACAGAAAGAAAAAAAACCTTCAAAAGTGGTTTAACATTCCATAATACCATATAGGTCTTGCCCCCAGACTATCAAATATATCAAGGCTGTTTAGAACCTACATTGTAGATGCATGCATTCATCATTCCAAAATATACATAGTGTTTGAGTAAATTGCTAACAAACAGACCAGCATGCAAACATTACTAGTATACAAATTAGGTTTTCTTTCTTCACACAAATCATACATCTTCAAATAATAAACATTTGTTTGAAACAACCAAGAATGTGGTCATGTCATGATAATATCCTGTTTAGTGATTGCATTGAAACAAAAATATATTTATATTTTTAGTATCCATCACATGCTGATATAAATGATTTAGTCACAAGACCACCATGATTTCATCATAATGTACATAACAATCTGAATTTATACATTGATCACATGACATCTGAATATCTAAAGGGGATGGCACACACAGTCTGCTAAGCCAGAGCCATGTTATGCTAACATTTGTAAAGGTTACATGTTACAATGCCCCTCCTGTTAACAGACATGATCTCAACAGACCATGGAATACTATACCAACTATTGGAAATGGAAGAACTGTCTCAAATGCCTTGGATTAAATACATGTTATATTTTAATAAATAGTCAACAGATTCCTATATCAAAGATTCATGAGTCCTACAGAAGAGGTTCCCTTTTAATATATAAAGCTTCATAGAGGGCAGCCAAAAACAATTTGCAATTTTGTTAAATGATCGTTATCATCATCGCAACGCCTCGTCACTGCCTCTAATCATGCGACTGCTTTTTAGGATGTATTACAAAGGGGACCCGAGACTGAGCACATGTCCATGATGACTAGTGCAAAGAAATTCTGTGTTTGATCCTGCAAAAAGTGCAAATACCGTATATACAAAACAAACACTCTGCACTATGAAATCAAGAATTAATTTACAAAAAAAGAGATGTTCTCAAAATAGATGATATAACAAGATTACACGCCCAACCTAAAACATGAAAGCATTAAACACATGATTATCTTGCACCATAAAGCACTGAGGCTAGAAACACATCATTTAATTAACCATGTTTACTTCAAAATTGAGTTAAGATTTTAAATACGCATGCATGTACACCAAGACACACACTGTTTGATACAAGACTCCCTTTCGGTGTACTGTAATTTAAATAGAATTTGGAAAAAATACAATGTGTGCATCATGAAGAATGCAAATACTGCATGGAGAACATGACTAGAATCAATTGGAAGGTCATAAAAGAAAACAAACAAAGGAGTACTGAGGCATACCAATATATTTGGTAAAAGAGTGGGATTAGCCTAGGAGATTATAATATAATATTATTGATTATATAATGGTTAGTATTCCTTGGTAGAACATTAGCAAAGGTGTTAGCTAAAAAAAGGCCCATACTGATAAATAATTAAATAATAATCTAGTAATTTTGAGAGCTAAACCTCTCTGTGGTATAGAGGAACTTTGGTAATCAAAATAATAACTGTTTCTTATAAAGTGCTTTACCAATCACAACATAACAGACCGAAGCGCTAAGCGTTTTATATTTCGTCACTGGATTCTGTTAAGATTCTGCACTTTCCAGTGAACACCCTCAATTTCCTTTGAGACTTGAGATTATTCCAGCCGGTCGCCATTTTACAGGCGTACACATGTTAATCCAACCACATTGACGTTTCGCATCCTACCGGGTAGCCATTTAAAACCTGGGTGAAGAGAAGCAATGTAGATAAAATGCCTTGATCAAGGACATAAGTGCCATGCATTTCTGGTCAAGTGATTAGACCGCTTGATTACAAAACCTCTAGGATCAGTTGGTGCACATGTATGCAGTACTTAGCCAGCTAAAGAACTTCAGTACATGAAGTATTTGTGTTCAGACTCACAATAAGCCATATCATGCATGCATCTCTACACAGTTAAATACTTTAATAGCATTTTGGAATTGATCTGGAAAAGAAGACGAGTACTGCTATTCAAAACATCATTAACGATACCGAATGTCAAAAACCTTGAGTAAAATTCCAGAACATTTGCATTGTTACATGATAAAGTTAAATTATATATAATATATGATAGCGTCATTTGCACCATTTGAGCTTCAACTACCAACATTCATCATTAACTTTGACCAATGACAAGTAAATTCATACACTGGATATATTCCAGTAAGTTCATTATTTGCCTCCATCAATTGTAATGGTAGTAACATGCCATGATTCTGGAATATATTTCATTTCGGGGGGTTTTCACTGACATAACTTAAACTGCATGTAGATAACATGCAGCCGGGGTACTAAAGGATACAAATTCCTGTTACTTCACATGATTCAAGGTTTCTGTACTGCCCAAAAAACAGAGTTGAAAACATTTCTATAAATCTATTCCTTAGCCCAATTCCCTTGCATCACAATCTTGCATTTTCAATATCAAACATACATATTAGCCTGTGAAAATATCAAATTGTACTGAAAGAACTGTTTTTCGTTTTCCATTTATATAAAAAATATACACTATCGTTAATCCGTATCCACCTTGCTAATTTTCTGCCATACTTTATGCCTGAAGACAAACAATGTTATAACGTCAGCGATAACCAAGACAGAGATGTATAAGACGGCTTGGATCATCGATGGATCAGTATGGGTAGAGTACTCATCACGTCGATGCAGGAAGTCTAAATGAACAGCTTTCATCTGGTAGTAGGACACAAAGGCCATAGCCAGGTGGAACATCTGATGTCCGTGACCGACGATGTCGTACTTACCCGGCTGCAGCTTCTGAGGGTACGGCGCTGCAAAGAAGAAGATGCTTGGCAAGATGAAGCTGACCTGCAGGAAGTGAAAGAAGAGGGCGTGGTCCATGGGTTGGTCTGAGAAGAGACACCCAAGAAGGCGGTGGTAGATGGGCGTGATGATGAGCACGTAACCCGCCCCAACCGAGCCCAACTGCCACAGCTTCCTCGCGAACGGATACGGACGCTTATACCGGTACTTGGCGTAGCTACAGCAGAAGCAAACGCCGTAGCTTAGGACGAGCAACAGGGGGATGAAGAACCAGCTGACGGAGTTCATGAACGAGGGAAGTGCCGAGAAGTGATAGTGAGCCAGGGAGCCACCGAGGCCATAGATACTAATCCCGAGGTAGTCAATGAACCAGCAGGTGTAATGCGTCAGCTCGCTGTGTGAGTGGAAGAGGTGGGCTATAGCGCTCAGCAGGAGGAACGTACAGCAACACGCACAGAAGATGACGAAGATGAGTGCGTAGGGGTCGTTCATCACGTCCAGCGGAGCACAGAACTGGTAGGACTGGTACAAGAGGATACAAAAGGCAGCGGCATGGGTCCAGACGTTGAGACTCTCGTTGTGAAGCTCCAGGAAACTCTTGGCGTAGTACGTCAAACCATGGTGCGGCTCCCTGTATCCATACTGTAATCACAAAATAGCAATCCATCATGAGTATCTTTCTAGAACTCTTTTAGGAAATTCATTATTTAAATCCATAACGCACAAACATATAAAACTCTTTAATTCTCTTTTACAGAAAATATGTACACGTACATGTACACATAAACCGTGTACTTTCTTTCTAAGCTGAACCTACATGTATATAACTAAACTTTTAAAAATATATATATATATATATATATATACATACTACAAATCTTAGAAAGCATCATGGGTAAATGGTTTCTTAGAATCAAGTTTTTTAAACTTCCAGTAATTATATGATTAGCTATTGATCTGCATTTGAATGAACATCTTTTTCATCAATCACAGTATACATGTAAATGGAGCTACAATAAAGATGGAGGAACTTAGTGTAACTGTGGGGAGGAACAGACAATGAAACAACTTTTGATCCATCCATCTGCCCCCCTCCTCCTTCTTCTCCCAGAACCCTGTCCTTCAAAAGATCTTGAGTCCTGGGGGTCGTTTCACAAAGACTAAGATCGACTTTAAGTTGGACTTAACTATGGCAGGCCATTCATGTCACTGGTTGCTCTTACCATTGGTCTCTCAATTATGATCTTTACATTTTTTCTTCAATAATAAACTATAAATAAAGGTAAATTCTGGATATTTGTGACCACGCTTTGTAAGTCCCTTGAGAAACCAATGCCAGGAATGGTTAGAGGAACTAGTGGCATGAACAGCCTGCCATAGTTAAGTCCAACTTAAAGTCAACCTTAGTCTTTGTGAAACACTCCCAAGAGTGAGCTTGTGTCACTCAAGAAGAAAAAGAATCACTGAAATGAGTTTAATCATTATTGCTTCTCACTTGAGAATCTTAACCTAACTCGGACCCTAATGTATTTTACGTCCCTACACTATTTAAATATGACTTACTTTGACAAAGGGCTCTTGGAATATGACGGGTACTTCATCGACGTCTCTCGTGTCGAAATCTGCCGATCCCCGGTAGCCATTTTTAGATGCTCCTCCCAGGAGACGACGAAAGTTCACGTTTTCCCACATGGTAACGGGCTCTTCTTACACCTGCCAAAACCTGCAACAATGAATAGAACAAAGGGGGGATTATTCAATTAAAGATAAAGACCAGTTCTGGTCATGGGATTGCATTGTGAAAGAAACGTTGTGGAATAGATTAGAAAAGTTGATCATCTAGCATATAAGTATTGTTGTGTACTGCAAGGTTCTGGAATCATCAAAATAATAAGAAATTTGACCCAGTCTTGGTAAAGTTACAAGCACTGAACACAGAAAGATGCATATATGGACTATACAAATGGTGTCTGGCTACTAACTTATTTCTTAGCTTTCTATGCTCATTACTCAGCCAGGATACATTTTCTACCAAAATTGTTTGGCAAATGACATTTATTTGTAATCTTGAACATTCAGTGTAGGTTTCGTTTGATTCTGTGAGAATTCATTTTTTTTTTTTAACCCAAACTCAAGTTTATCTTTAATTGAAGATATACCAGTTTGTTTAGTGTAATGAGACACACCCATATTATAAACAAACACTGGAAGCTGTTGACCACAATATTTCTTTCTGGAGAGTAATTTACGTCTGGAAAACTTCAAAAGAGTTCAGGAGAAAAAAAAGAATGAATAATTTAAAAATCACTTAAGGCGTGTCTGCACTATCTCGAGATTGCCAAATATCCAGCTATTTGAACTATCCCGATCGCAAACTATCCAGCTAATTTGCGTCTTCATTAGACCGAAGTAGCAAATAGCTGGATAGTTGGTCGGGATAATATCCCGATCCCATCATGCACAACGATTTCTGGTTTTCCGTGTTTACTCGAGGTCAGTGGTTGTACTAGCGCGCTGAGCGGTATAGATCGCATGTGCGAACCGGAAATCGTTGTGCATGATGGGATCGGGATATTTGACTCCGTACTTCAGTCTAATGAAGACGGTCGCAAACTATCCCGCTAGTTCCGAAATAGTGGGATATTTTGCAAACTAGACCGACATATCTTTGGATATTATTCCGACCAACTATCCAGCTAATTTGCTACTTCGGTCTAATGAAGACGCAAATAGCTGGATAATTTGCGATTGGGATAGTTCAAATAGCTGGATATTTGGCAATCTCGAGATAGTGCAGACACGCATTTAGAGGATATATCTCACTTTTATCAGCAGATTAAAATGAGTTCTTGGTACTATTCAGTTGAATATAAAGCCTGAAAGGTCCTGAAATGAAAACTCGAGGGTCTGGTAATAGCCTGACACTGGTGTTCCAAGTTAATATTTAACTACAGGTACTGAAACTGAACTTGTACCACTGTGCATAACTGATAACTAATTACTAATACCAATATACACCCATGAATAACATGTACTGTAGAACTAGTTGGTGCTCATCTCTACACTGTGTTTAACTTTGATGACATGAAGGACAGGTTTAATATACAAAATATACACCAGCACAAATTGATCCAATCAATCTAGACAAGGTCACAAACATCAGTAATACATACCGGTACGTTGTTTCGAGCCTCTTACTGGCATGTACAAGTATCGTTTAAAAAAGATGATTTTTCTTAGAATTGACCAAAATTAATATCAATTGGAACAACCTCCTGTTCCAATATGAAAACACAAATAAAGACAAACAACAACTTAACCGTAGAAATCAATTTTATTGGGCCTTAACTGTTGAATTAAAGTAGGCCTTCAAAAGGTCAGAGAAAACAAAAAGTTTTATGAAACGTGCTGGATCTGGATCAATGAACATTCAAAGACCTACGTGTACATGTACATGTACTTTAATAATCTGTCAGGGATCGAAGCTCAAGAATGTGTACTTAATGCTTTACACATGAGTAGGCATAAAGCATATTTGTTTAGAAACTATTGTGGGTTGGGTATTTCCATATATTTGCCTCTAGAAAGAAGTGATCCAAATTTCATCCAAATATTATGTGTAGACTACACTGATAACAATGACAAAATTAAAAAAACAATCTCATCACATCTAATTGATTAGCATGGAACACCCCCCCCCCCCCCTCCCCCTCCCCCTCCTCCAATATAAAGAAGGAAAAAAAAATTCAATTGGCCTGTATTACTGCTGAGCTAGCGCCATGAGCGTCCCTGGATGGTGTGTAAGCTCTTTAAGTTTACACTATTATTATTATTATTATTATTATTGAAGAAGGCCTTCAAAGGTCAGAAAAAACAAAAGGTTTTATGAAACGTCCTCCAGTTTTTCTGGATCATTGAACATTCAAGGTAAGGGCCGGCCTACGTGTACCTGAACAATCTGTGAAGGATCAAAGAAATGTGTTTATTGCTTTTTATTGCTTTGCTTTTATTGAATTGTATTTCTTTGCTTTTATTGAATTGTATTGCTTTGGTAGCTTAACACACAAGTAGGCCTATTAAAGCATATTTGTTAAGAAAACTATTTGGGGTTGGGTATTTCCAAATGTTTGGCTCTAGAAAAATGTGATCCAAATCTCATCCATATATTATATGACTACACTGGTAACAATTTTTATAAATTCAAAAAAAAAATCTATTCACATCTAATCTAATAACAAGGAACCCCCTCCTCCTCCAGAATTCCAGACAAGAAACTATCAAATTCAATTGGCCTTTGTTATTATTGAGCTAGCGCCGTGAGCGTCCCTGGACGGTGTTTGCGCTCTATAAATGTACACTATTATTTATTATTATTGTTATTATTATTATTATTGATGTAGGCCTTCAAAGGTCAGAAAACACAAAAGTTTTTTTTTAAACGTCCTCCAGGTTTTTCTGGTTCATTGAACATTCAAGGTACCGTAAATAACGTTGTATAAACCGCCCTCGTGTATTAACCGCACCCCTCTTTTTCGCCCTTAAAAAAAAAAAAAAAAAAATCTTTTGCCGAGATTTTTTCTTTTTTTTGCCGAGATTTTTTTTGTGTGTGTAAGATCATTACGGTACTGTAAAAAAAACAGTAGGGACCTAGGATAGAACCTTGTGGTACACCATGAAATAGAAGAAAAACTGGAGGAATTATTATTATAAACTACATATTGAGATCTATCAGAAAGATTACTTTCAAACCAAGATGAAAGACAAATTTGAGTGTTGTTCTAGTTTCCGAGTGGTGAGTCAACACCACTCTTAACCGAGCTGGGAGACATTGCCAGGCATAGCGCCAGGTGGAGGGTCTAAATTGAAACTTAAAAAAAAAAAAAAAAATTTGGTGTACAGTGTATAAACCGCACCCCCGACTTTGAAATTTTTTCGGCGGCAAAAAAGTGCGGTTTATACACCGTTATATACGGTACAGGCCTACGTGTACTTGAACAATCTGTGAGGGATCAAAGCTCAAAAATGAATTTATTGCTTTTCAATGCTTTGCTTTTATTGAATTTATTGCTTTGGTAGCTTTACACACGAGTAGGCCTATTAAAGCATATTTGTTGAGAAACTATTTAGGGTTGGGTATTTCCGAATATTTTGCTCTAGAAAGATTAAGTGATCCCAATTTCATCCAAATGTTATGTGTAGACTATGTATACTGATACTGATTTCTTTAAAATATAAATGTTTAAAGTTCTTTAGTACAGGGCAAACAAGCAAGTGCAACAAGCTATACAAACAATGATTACAAGCGCATGTATTCATTGTTACATCATAGTCAAAATCATGATATCGATCTCTATCTCCATTTGTACTTCATTATTCATGTAAAGTACTTTTTTATTTTTTGTTATTATATCAACTACCGTAATTAACGTTGTATAAACCGCCCTCGTGTATTAACCGCACCCCTCTTTTACGCCCTTAAAAAAAATATAAAAAAATAAAAAAAATGTAATGTAAATTAAAAAACAGTAGGGGACCTAGGATAGAACCTTGTGGTACACCATGTAATAGAAGAAAAATTGGAGGAATTATTATTATAAACTACATATTGAGATCTATCAGAATGATTACTTTCAAACCAAGATGACAAATTTGAGTGTTGTTCTAGTTTCCGAGTGGTGAGTCAACACACCGATAACCGAGCTGGGAGACATTGCCAGGCATAGTGCCAGGTGAAGGGAAATAAATTGAAACTTTAATTTTTTTTTGTGTGTGTGTGTGTACCGTGTATAAACTTTGTTTTCGGCGGCAAAAAGGTGCGGTTTATACACCGTTAATTACGGTAGTTACAGTATATCATAACTACATTATGTGCATGCAAATTCATACAATAACACCATCATACTCTACAGTTGAAGTAAGACTTGTTCAGCTCTGGCTGAAATACATTCATGAAATATTTTTCTTTTGTCTTACATAATGGGGTACATGTGTATTAATGAACAATGATTTCCTTATTTAAAAAATGAATTATCAATTTTAAACGAGAAACATACAATAAATTATTCCAAAATTAGGATAAAAAAGTCATGAAATGAAGAAAAAAAAGAAGACTGGATTAAAAGTTTGATAATAGTTTCACCAAAAAACAAAGAGATTCTGATTGGACTTCAGGTCTACGTGTACTTGTATTTGTTAATAGACATGAGCACCGATTCCTGTATGAACAGCCCTAGACTCTTTATTCCCTTACAGACTTTAAAAGTTATGAATGAAAGCCCAAATTGAACCACAGAGTCCAAAGTCCTTTCAACTGACGTCAATGCCTCCACCCACGATACCAGACTATTGTGCAGGAAATCATCTCTCAAATATTTGTTGTCAAGGAACAAAATTCTTGCTTTCATTCTTGATATGTGTAAGATATAAGAAAAAGTACAGACAAGGACAAAGTCTGGTACATGAACTAACACTTATAAAAATATCCTGCAAGAAGATTTTGCTGGGTGTGCTGTTCTCCTTGTACACGTATAAGTGGGATAGAGTGGGCTCGTCCAATAATGTGTATAATAATTAACTAAAAATACAATCTACATTGTATGTGCACACTTGAAGTCTAGTTGAGTACCTTATCCAGATAGGCATACATTCAGATTGATATGATGAAGAAACATGTACATACATACTGTACATACCATAGGTACATATACATGTATATCCCATTACACTAAGAGATAAAATGTCTGAATTGCATACCAGTCTCTAAAGCAGTTAACTGTGAAGATATAAAAGAAATATCATTAGAGATGTAGAGGGTTTTGTTTTTTATTTTTGTGTTGTACTTTCTTCTTCTTCTTTTTTTTTTTTTGGGGGGGGGGGGGGGGGGTTGTTGTTGGCTTGTTTTGTGTTTGTGTTTCTTTGTTTGTTTATTTTGTATCATGCTGTTTGTTTTAATTGCCCAAGTTTATGAGAAATATTGTACATTTCTAGATGAGAAACCTTTCTTGCTAAATTCTTCTTTCAGCTTTTAAATCGCAGTACCGGTACATTCATTTTTTGGACAGTTATTAATTTTTTCAATTCCAAATATCAATCATACCAGGGGGGTGTTTCATAAAGAGTTCGTAAAGTTATGCATGACTTTACGAACGACTTGTATATGAAGTGGCAGATAGGATGCCCAATTTTTTTTCAGAAATTTCCAATAACCTCAATTACATTATGGCAAAAATATACATGTGCATTAAAAATGTTTGTTATAATAAGAATGTTAATCTACATCTGCACAGTTCAACTTAATATATAATAATCAATAATGATTGAGCATCCCATTTGGCTTTTCATATACAAGTCGTTGCGTAACTTTACGAACAGCTTTATGAAAGACCCCCCTGAGCCCATTTTTTATCACAAATATTGCACCATGTATAAAGATATATGTTCTATCATAATCTAATGGGGGGGGGGGGGGAGGGGGTAGAAGGGTAAATGAAACATGATGGCTGGTGCAACGTACACAAGTAAATGAGTTTGACTACTGGATGGAGCAATGAAGTGCAATTTTCAAATATATTTTAAATGTTATATATCCCTGTACAAGTAGGAAAGGACTTCTTGAAGATATCGAAATAGACAACCCCTCCCCCTCCCTCCCTGTAGGACCTTCATGTACATGCATTAAATGTATGATTATCCCGAGTAGACAGAACATATTAAAGGATTTGGGATAATCATCTATAGGTCTCCTTGGATATCAAAATCTACAGGTGTACTTTTAGAAACATTCCAGAAACAAACAATCCTGAGCAATCATCATCTAGCTCTGAAAAACCTTTTATCAAAAGGTAATAATAATAAGGAGGGTAGAAGGGGGAAAAGCTCTGTAAATTCTCTGAAAGCTCGATAACATTTGTATTCAAGTAGAGAAAATACAAAGACATCCGTTCAAGGAATCTATACCTATTCTTCACAGGAGGTACACGTATTGTCTATATAAATATATCAATGAACAAAAGTCAGCATTCATAATCAAATCAATATCTACCTTGCACATGAAGGAACTTCAAAAAGAGCCATCCAATCTATGCAAAGTTTCAATCAATATATACCTTGCACATGAAGGAACTTCAAAAAGAGCCATCCAATCTATGCAAAGTTTCAATCAATATATACCTTGCACATGAAGGAACTTCAAAAAGAGCCATCCAATCTATGCAAAGTTTCAATCGATATATACCTTGCACATGAAGGAACTTCAAAAAGAGCCATCCAATCTATGCAAAGTTTCAATCAATATATACCTTGCACATGAAGGAACTTCAAAAAGAGCCATCCAATCTATGCAAAGTTTCAATCAATATCTCCCTTGCACATGAAGGAACTTCAAAAAGAGCCATCCAATCTATGAAAAGTTTCAATCAATATACACTGTATACCTTGCACATGAAGGAACTTCAAAAAGAGCCATCCAATCTATGAAAAGTTTCAATTGATATATACCTTGCACATGAAGGAACTTCAAAAAGAGCCATCCAATCTATGCAAAGTTTCAATCGATATATACCTTGCACATGAAGGAACTTCAAAAAGAGCCATCCAATCTATGAAAAGTTTCAATCAATATCTCCCTTGCACATGAAGGAACTTCAAAAAGAGCCATCCAATCTATGCAAAGTTTCAATCAATATCTCCCTTGCACATGAAGGAACTTCAAAAAGAGCCATCCAATCTATGAAAAGTTTCAATCAATATATACCTTGCACATGAAGGAACTTCAAAAAGAGCCATCCAATCTATGCAAAGTTTCAATCGATATATACCTTGCACATGAAGGAACTTCAAAAAGAGCCATCCAATCTATGAAAAGTTGCAATCAATAAATCAATGCAGACCCTGGCAACTCCACAAAACCCCAGGACGCTTTTATTGTGTTTGAAACGCTTCACTTACTTTGAAAGTATAGCAAACTATTGATGTAAAAGAAAACTTGTACACAACAAGAATATTTCCGTGGTGTTGCGTGCGCAGTAGATTCAGAGCTATACTAAATCAAATCACTGCACAAAAAATAGTGATATTTGAAACACAATTCAATTCACAGGTGGGATATTTACTGAACTTCTGCAGACCTTCAAAGTTCTAGTGCATGCTACAAATAATTACAGCTACAGGTATTCAGAAACATAACCCATGATTGCAATTCTATCAGTTCTTACACTAATAACCGCTTTAAGTTCATAAAAAATAAATGTGCACTCAGGATTATAACTTGTTCACATACGGTACATGTATGTACATGTACATGTACATGAAGGTCAAAATTTTCCATAATATAGTTGAAACAGAAACATATAAAAAAATAGGAAACACCTTAAAATTAGGCTTGAGTCGGTACGGTCGATCACACCGGGACCCGACCGTTGCCGTCGGGTCCCGGTTTCGTTTTTTGAGAACCGACGCTCCGAAAAAAATAAAGAAATATGTAAGAAAGTGCAGTTTTGCACACCACTAAAATCAATCCACCTTAAAACTTAAGTATTTAATTGTTACCAATCATATTCTAGCTCATCCTGAATCAATTCGAACTGCTGATATAAATTGCAAAACAGTTCGCCCCATGGGGTTGTTTTTGCCAGCTACTAGCCAGCTACTGTACTGGCCGGGTCTCTCGGCAGGATTAATAAATCAGGTTGAAAGAAACATTAATGTTTGAATAATAAAACGGCTTTCTAAAAAGCGCTTCTTTACAACATACTGATCGAATAATTTTTAAAAGACAAAATATATATTTTTTCTTTGATTTTGAACACCGCATGCTTCTTTTAAAAGCTGAAAATTACTTGGTAATCACAAGAAGTTTCGATACGGATAGTTGTTGCAAGGCAAGTTCAGACTAGTCTCGGAAAATGCGCAGTGCTCCTCGTCGTGAGTAATTGTCTTTCCAATTGTGCTGTCGTAGCTTTTAATGATTTTTTTCTCGTTACGACCACGTCTTTGTTTGGGTTCGTTCTGGCACGCCTTACAGCTAACGACGAGCACTGCGCATTTTTCCGAGACTAGTCTTAACTTGCCTTGCAACAGCTATCCGTATCAAAACTTCTTGTGATTACCAAGTAATTTTCAGCTTTAAAAAAAAAGCATGCGATGTTTAAATTAAGAGATTAATATTTATTTGTCTTTAAAAAATTATTTGATCGGTATGTTGTAAAGAAGAATTTTTTAGAAAGCCGTTTTATTATTCTAACATTCATTTTTTTTTACCCGAATTATTCAACCTGCATGAATCAAAATGGCGGCTCGAATGTTGTCTTTATATTTTTGCTCGAGTTTTTTTACTTTGAGAGGCACGATAATGGCACTAAACATCGCCAATCATTAATGAAAATAATGTCAAATGGAAGAATATACCAATCTGTGTCGAGGTATGCATGTGTTGATTTATTTATACTGATAAAAAAGGTCACTTTTAAGGGACATACTGATGATATGCGCTTTTTATAGAGGCAAGTGACAAATCCTGCGGGCTGATTTCGGGACACCGGGTCCCGATCGGTGCAAGGCCATCGGGACCCGGTTTATGAAAATCCCGACATGACTCAGGCCTACTTAAAATAAAGAAGAAAACTAAAAATCCTTGAAACTGTGCAAAATTTACGAATGACTGAATCTTGTCGATCCATCTACATTGTATTTGTAGACAGAAGTTCTGGCGAGAGAACAGAATAGGAATATAAGAAACGTCGCATTAGCAGCCAGCCATCAGCACAGAGCAGCGCATCAATCTATTATTGTCCTCTCAGTTGTCATAGACCCCGTTCTCATTCACTTCGTTGGAGCGGTCTAACTAAGACCCGTTCCTCAGGAGCAGTTCTTAGGTGAGTGAGAACGGTCAAAGTGGTCCAGGAAGTGGACTTCTGGACCGCTCCAGAAGACCACCTCGGGAGGTGGTCTTGAGGAACGGGTCTTATTAAGAGCTGTTTGGACCGCTCTAACGTGCAATTTGAACGGAAGCGTACTTTGAGCGGAAGTGAGCTAGTGACGCTCCGTGCGAAACATGTAGTACGGTACATACGGTTTGTATTCCGCGCACGAAAAAATTGACCTGCTGACCTGAGCTGCCATAGCAACAAGACCACTTTGACTCGTGGAGCGGTTTGAGCCATAAAAAACTGCTTGGAGTGTGAACGCTCGCAAACCGTTCCTCTGGAGCGGTCTAACTAAGACCACTTTCAAAGTGAGTGAGAACGGGGTCATAGTCTCTCAGTATTAAATCTTAAAACTAAGAGAATATGAGGAATATCAGTCGGTATCAAATGCAAATGAGGCATTTAAAAGTGCAATACAGTTTGTTTAAATATATAGAATAGAGAAATGACAAATAGATTTGAAAGTGTTGTACACCCAATTGCCAATTCACTCCAGGCAAGTCATTCTAATGGCTTTACCGATGCATCAAGTTATGAATAATAATAAAAATTGTATTAAGTATGAATACAACAAGTAAAGTCGAGGAATTCTGTAGAGTCTAGTCCTCTATCTGTATTTTTGTTGTGTCGCGCACCCAATCAGCTGAGAGAATAACACACTCTCAACTTGATATTTCAGGCAAATTTTTGATTTTGTACAATTTTGTCAGCATATCCTTAAAAGTTAAATTGTTTAAATTCAGTTTTAGGCGCTAGTGTACTTTCGTATCCATTTTTGACCTGTAACTCCGGCTTTGAGATACCCTACTAAAACATACAGAAAATCAAATAAATCTTCATCAAGTGTTCAATTAATGATTTGAAGTCGTTATGTTTCTTACCTGTTTCGTGTCGATTTTCTTATCTCTTTTGGAGTATTTTTCCTAAAAAACCTGAGTCATTATAATATACACTTTCTCACAGGTTTCACAGCAAACCGCTGCACAAATACAATACAATTGCATACCGACGATCCAAACGGGTGCGGGTGGGCCCACGTGCGTGAAGTTAGCGATCGTAATAATTACAGATTACAGTCGATAACTTCACGCATGCTCTCGCGCCCGCACCCCTTCGTCGGTATGGTATGCAATTGTATTGTAATTGTGCAGCGGTTCGCTGTGAAACCTGTGAGAAAGAGTATATTATAATGTCTTCGTTTTTAGGATAAATACCCCCCCCCCCCAAAAAAAAAAAAAAGAAAATTGACACGAAAGGGGTAAGAAATATATAACGACTTTATATCATGACCATTATTTGAGCTATTGTCTCTTTATTGATGAAGATTATGTTGATTTTTTGGTATGTTTTAGTAGGGTATCTCCACGCCGGAGTTACGGGTTTAAAATGGATACGAAAGTACACTAACCCGGGACACGAGCCTAGTGACTAGCGCCAAGTTTTATACCAATGAATCAGACTCAGACTCAGTCAGACTCAGTCAGAGCACGTTTTAAACTCACTGTTCAGAGCTCAGTCAATGCGTTAAGTTAAGTAGTATGTGTGCATTCAATGGCAGACAGTGAAAATATGGAGTAGAGTCTAACTACAACTCTATTAAAGCTGGTGTGATTAAATGTAAAGCATTTAGGTCATTTACTAAATTTTAAATGGATCGCAGACACATTAATTCACATTCCTTTCTAGACACGCCTTCTTCTACTGCAGTCTATCGACCATGTTCACACACCCGACCGGTACCGTTTCTAACGGAGAGGTCGTCGCGGCGCGGCGTCGGTACACACGATATGGACTCGGTCGACCCGCGCGAGTAAACGGTCCAATTCGATATGCCTTCTAATTGATTAACTTGAGACAAACGTTCAATAATGTATTTACATGCAAATTCAGTCATAATCATCATAATATGAAAACGATTATATTGCTCTATATAACTATACTTACAGATAACTTGCTCTCCGTTAATCAGCTTGAAAACGTCGTCGACATCTGGAAGTCGTGTCCGTAACTAGGTAAACTGGGAGCGGCTCGAACTAACTCGCAAAATGCACATAAATATATAGTGCATGCAATGTGTGCATGCATTAACCCTCCCTACACAAATAACGCGTTCAACCATTATCTGTGTGCATTCTCCGTGGGGCAACTTCTAGTTTTATATCAGGTCCTATTTGAAATGAGGCCAATAATCGTATGTACATTTAACCTAATATAGCGTTTTTTAAATATCAAACCTCACAAATTTCTGTATATTATTTTCATTATTTATTTAATTATCAAATATTTCCGATATAAGATCATTTTTATTTATTCAAAGCATTCTTTCAATAAATGTAAACGGCTGGTGAATGAATACGTGGTATATAGTTCCATTGATGAACGTTCCTGGGTACGGTGTATAAATGTGTTTTCTTCTTAAAATGACAAAAAAAAAATAGGGACACCAATACTAATAGAAGGAATACATAAAAGAGGTCAGTTAATTTTTCAGAAGAAGAAAAATTTATATGGTGATGATTATAAATAGTCAAAGTTGACTGATTGCTATAATACACCAACAAAATCTTCCATCTTCCATCAACTAGAAAAGAAAAATTTGTCACAAACGTATAGTTACAAATGTATATAGCCTACCCTCAATGTAAACATATTGTAAACGTAGATTTCATATTCATATTTTTGAATGTTTGTCTGCATGTGTGTTTGCTTTTACAAGACAGTCCACCTTGATATTAAGTTGGGTTTTCAACAACAAAACACTTCAACTATCCATAACTTTCCTACTTTTTCCTATTTTTTTTTAAAGGTTAAAGGTATTACAAAGTTTTGGTATGGGGTCATGAATTTGGTTCAAATTAACATATTGGAAACATATGCGTTCCTACAATATTCATTGATCGTTGTCGCGTTTGAAATCGAGTCTAAAGTTATGAAATTTTATGTTGTAAAGCTCCCTCTCAAGGTCAAGATATTAATTTAGCTATGAAACGAAGGCTTGACTAAAATCGACCGATTAGCTATTCCCGTTTGGAAATGATATATCACAACTACTTATTCTGAGACTTTCATGGTCGCAGGTACCCTTGTACGGCCATAGGCGCTATTTGAAATTTATCAACATTTACCGGGAGCACCGGTAAATTTTTATATTCAATTTTTCTCGAAAACAGAAGTATTTTAGGGGCTATTTTTTTTAGTGCTTATAATACATCCACAGGGGCATCCAAATATATCAAAATTGTAAAGATTCACTATCCACCCAATTTTCAAAATTTACCAAAACTTTGCATTACCTTTAATATGAGGGTGTACTTCATCAAGTGCCGACGGATAGAGAGGGGGGTGAGAGGGGCTCGATTCTTTCATCTTCTTAATTCCCACAGTCCTGTTAACTCTTTCTTTCATTAGTCATTAGTCAACAGGAAATCAAGGACTTATATAAGGCATTATTCCCAAATCCATTTCCACCGTGACTGACTTAACGTGAGGTCTCTGAAACTCCTAGTTATCATAATTTGGTCTGGGATATACTTAAAGTCAACATTCTGGTCCGCTCATGATACTTACGTTTTCATGACTTGTGTAGGCCTATACGGTGAAAACAGTCGTTCGGGGGGGGGGGGGGGGCACACTCTTCCTCCCCAAATTTGTTTTTCAAGTAAGGCAAAAGTGTCCCTTTTATGTTGGGGAAAGTGCCCTTTTCGCTTCAGCTATAAGTGGCCCCTTTTCTTTGTTATACGTGCCCCTTCCTTTCCTCATATTAAGTGCCCCTTTCATATCTTATAAGTGTCCATATTCAAGGCTGATTTCTCATTATACTTTAACAAGTGCCCAATTTTCTTTGTAATAATTACAATTTTCCTCTTCTTATAAGTTATAGGTACCCCCTTTTTATCTCTAATATAGGTCAATATAGGTAATATTGACACGTGCCCCTTTTCCCTTTCTAATAAGTGCAATTTTCCCTTCAGAAAGTGCACATTTTCCTTTTGTAATAAATGCCTAGACCTATATGGAATAGAATAGAATAGAATATAATTGTATTGTCTTCTTCCGAAGACTATGAAGAAACTTTCCTTCCAGGTGATACATATACATAAACATTTTATAACTTATACACAATTTATAATATAAATACAATCATACCAAAATATTCAAATGCATACAAAATACAAAAGTATGAAATGAATAACATACATAGAATACAAATTACATAAAACATAAGGATAAATAGAAGAAAACATAAGGAAGAGATAGAGAAAGTGAAAAGAAAGAAGGGAAAAGAAGGGAGAGTAACAGAAAGAAAAGGAGAGAGAGGGAGAGAAGGAGGTAAATTAGAGGAAGGTAAGCGAGAGTTAGAAGAGAAAGGAAAGAGGGAGAAAGTATATATTAAGGTTTAGAAAGTTATTGGGAGGGCAGCTGCACTGCTGCTGCTCAGAGGAAAAGAACACACACAGAAACAAAAAACCAACTCCTAAGTACAAGTTGAAATGCAAGGTAAAGTCTGTAAAGTCGGCGGGCGCATGCAAGGTGGCTACCATGCCAACCATTGCTATTAGGCCTAAAATAAAAACTTGTTGCATTGCCCTTTGGGTGCCAAAACATGGGTCGGTCGGTCGGAAAAGTTTTTTTTTTTTTAAACTTTTTTTTGTCGCCCTCTTTGGGCCGATATTTTTCAGTTTTGATTTTTTTTTCTTTTTTTTCCGCCCTCTTTTGGCTGATATTTCTCAGTTATTAATGCTTTAATATGTGTTTCAGCGTCATCATTCCATTCATATCCTTTTCACCTCATAATAATCCATGGTTTGCAATGTTGTGTTGATCGAGATGTTTACGCTAGTAGGATTTTGAAACTAGGGCAGAAGACGAGTGAGAATTGGGAACGATTTGATTTTATGCATTTATATCCTATATCCCAACAAACAAAAAAAACATTTTTTTTTCATTCATTAATAATAAACAAATCTAAAAAACGGTTAAAAAAAAAAATTAAAAATGCCGACCGTAGACTTTCAGATTTTTGGGTCGGTCGCAAAGGGCAATACAACAAGTTTTTATTTTAAGCCTTAGCTTGGAGACAAGTTCAGCAACCCTGCACGCGCCCGTCGAGGATCCCGAGCTAAAAAGCTAACAATAAAGGGCGGATTCATTCAAGACCAGTTACAAGAACTACTAAATCAGAAAACACCACATATTTAATGGGCACTAGTACGTGTTGTGTATTGAATGCAAGCATGGAAATGTCGGCGGGCGCATGCCAGGTGGCCACCATGCCAACCATTGTTGTTAACATGAAAAAGATGTTCAACAACCTGGCAAGTGCCCGTCGAGGATCCCGAGCTTTAAAAAAAAAGGTTGATTCATTTAGACCAAATACAAGAGTTATAACGAGAGATGAAAAATCACAAATACATATACATAATATCTTCTCCTATCTCATACTGAATGCCCGGCCTTTTCACCTATTACTATGATAATTGCCCCTCTCCGGATCCGATAGGTGCCCCCTTTTACTTTGGCAAGTGTCATATATCCTTTGTAATAAGTGCACCGGTTTCCCCTTCTTATAAGTGCCTTTTGTCCCTTCCGATAAGTGCCCCTTTTTCGTTTCTCATAAGTGCCTCTTCCTCTTCCCTTCTTATGAATGCCCCTTTTCACCCCTAAATGGGTGCCTTTTTCAGAATATACAGTCCCCTTGTAACATGTGATAAGTGGCCCTTTCTGTTTCTAATAATTTCCCTTTGATAAGTACACGCCCCCCTTTACCTATAGTGCCATACTGGTGTACTGATGGAAGGGTTTGGGGCGGGGGGGGGGGGGTGGACAGTTGCTCCCCCAAATAAAATTAAAACGTGGTTTATTTCTAATTCGATACCAGTAAATAACAAAAATTAATGTTGCTGAAACTACATTATTTTCCGGGTTTTTTTTTCTGCCCCAAAAAGTTTTTACTCATTACGCCACTGTTGCCCACTGTCGCTTACAAAATTATGCCCTTTTGTGGTCACCTAAAGAGCCACATCTACTTTCAAAGAATCTGAGCAACTTTGTGTATAACAGGTAACCTGAATCTATACCACCACAACGAAAAGCAGTGGAGCCGGTGTGACCCACGCCGTTTGTCCTACCAGTTTCGTTTGTCCGTCGGACATAACATGCGGGTTTTCTGCTCGCACGGATCGTCCGAGGGACGATCCGTGCGGCTTGCTATCCGCACAGTCTGTCCTCATATTGTTTTACGTGTATATTTGATACAAAGAAGCAACTCGGTAAATCATGTGGTAGACATTTTTTCTAGAAATAACATAATAATAACTCTCTACAATTTTTTTAAAGCAAATGGGCCAGTCCTTTTGAACGTAGAAGTGAATATTTATTTAAAAACTTTATTCTATGGCCCACAACTGTTGTAATCAATTATACTTTTGTACGTGGCTTCGTTCTTCAACCAACTCACTA
>JAVYIG010010860.1:0-65561 GCA_035222895.1 Strongylocentrotus droebachiensis | reverse complement strand
CCCACCCTCACCAACCCCCCAAAATAAAAATCATTTGAAACTAATAACATTCATACCGATCTACTGCATCACTATCAAAACATTAATATTCATATTGAGTGTATGCATATTCATAACAAAGCAACATAAAACAAACTGTCATCTTCATGAAGCAATATATATGAAACCCTGACTTTTCAATAATGGTGCATTTTCACAAAAGGGTGTCCTTGTGACAATATAACAATGGAATATGAACCAAGGCCAATTTTACCTCATTTTCATTGTGTGAATCAAAGTATCAATAGCTATGTTTACACTCCCATTATAGTACCCCATAATATAAACTTTGAAGTTACATGTATAACAAGGATGCATCCCACAACAAGGGTTCACACAGGATCGAAATGAGTATTCAAAATTAACTAGAAGCTGGGGGAAAGCATTCATATTAACTACAAGTTGGCGTAACCTTAACTTTAAATTTATGGACTGCCGTGTGAACCTCACTATACAATGTATATTGACACCACTTGCAATTTGTAGATACATGTACCTTTGCAGGATGGAAATAAAAACAATATTAATTAAAGATGTACACCTGTAGATCAAATTTATACTTCCAAAGCTAGTGGGCAGTAAGCGAGTAACCTCAAAAGGATTAACTTCTTGAGAAAAAATGCCAATACCCCACTCACACTGAGAAACCAACGCCAGACCAGCAACACACCAAGAAAGAATTTAAATTATGACACAATTAAAAAATTAAGGAAATATATATTTTTGACTCTTTGATGTAAAGTTTTGTCATAAAACACTGTGCAATAACATTAATCAGTATAAGGTTTGATTGTTTTGTAACTGTTAGCAATAAATCTAGCTACCGTAAGCAATTAGCTTCACGTAAAATGTACAGCAACAGCTCCACCCAAAAATTAACAAATCAGTAAATATTTCTTAAGATCACAACTGACACTACACTTCCCTTTACAAAAGGCTACCCTGGTAGAGTGGTAGACCTACCATACCGTCAATCTTGTTTTGATATAATTCATGATACATGTAACTAAGAATACAGAATCCCAAATACCAAGTACACAAGGTGAATTAACATTACACTTGAAAATAATTGTTGAATTGACATATGAATAGGAGGGATTAAAGAAAAAAATGGGAATCTACTGGATACAATGACTCTGAAAGTAACCTTCACAGAGGTTTGAAATTTTAAACCACATGAAACTGCTGGTAAGGAAATAATGATGCAATGAAACCATTACCGGTATCTGACTGAGATTATTATCTACAGTGTATATAGTGCTTTCAGTTTCACAAGACAGCTACCGGTATCAGTAAGTGTAGTTGTCATCTTTTCTTATGTTTTCGTAGTTTTGAATGATATCTTGTTATGATCACATATATTTGTTTGGGTTTGTTTCGGCATGTACATGTATCACAGCTAATGCAGAGTACTACACATACTTTCCTTGACAAGTCCGAACTTGTCTTGCAACAGCGATGAGTATCGAAACTTCTTGTGATTACAAGGTAAATATCAGCTTTTAGAAAATAGTTTGTCTTTTTTATTTTAAAAATCTATATAGTGAAGAAGAAATTTTAGAAAGCCATTTTATTTTTGCAACATAATCATTGTTTTGTACTTTTGTAGCCTGATTTATTCATCCTGCATGATTGTAAATCGCAGCTCACATGTTCTCTTTTTATTTTTGCCCCCGATTTTTTTCTTTCAGATGCATGATAATAGGACTTACTGTACAAATAACATTGCCAAACATGGATGAAAATAACTTCATATGGGAAACTCTAATTCCAAGGTATGCATGTTGTTTAAAAGTATACGGCAGGCTGCTGTAAATGGTCAATATTAAGAATGTTTATAGGAATATCTATATCTAACAACACATCTGCCCTCACATTTCCATATCAACCACATTATTTGTCATCCACCATTTGTCCATTACCCTCCCTCCTAAAGCACGTCATGCAACCATTCACAGTGAAATATAAGCAAACAGAAAATAAACGAAGAACATTTACCTTCAGAGCAAAAATAATTTGAGTCTCTTTGAGTTATCTGTCAAAAGCAGTAATCCATTTCATCTCGTAACATTCATTGCACTAATTTCATATACTAGGTCACCAGATCACCGCACACACATGTGTGCATATTATGAACTGTACATGCCGCGGTAAAGATACATTGATGTACATAGGCATCCGTAGGATATTGACTGTGTATGCACACTGTGAAAACCCTCATCATACAAGCAGGCTTCCCAACTACTGCCTGGCATTTTGTGTATAGTCTTGCTTTGCAGACACAATCAAAGAGTTAGGAGAGGCTGGATTGCAAAGGGGTGCAATACATCAAGCCTTCCAGGGTACGACGAGCATAGAGATACAAAATAGGCTTAAATATAGGTCCATGGTAGAAGAAAGAAAGAAAGACATGGGCCAGTTTAATTCCCAGTTCCCTACACAGCGCAAAGTGCTCTTATAAGATGAAACAACTAAATGTTAATATATATGCAAAACTATTACAGCATCTATCTCTTGTACCAAACAATGTTTTAAGCACTGTACAGTAGGCCATATGAAAACTGAATGTCAGCAATGCAAACCATTCATGTGAAGAACTGGATTTTTTCTTCATAAAGGTATTCATACGCCCCGCCCCCCTCTCGGAGGGGGGGGGGGGGGGCCTTCTCCCTTCCTGTAATCTTCATCAAATACTTTCATTCAAAGTAGAACGATAAGCCTTTAGGAGCAAACACCTGTTACCCTATACTACTAGTACCTCAACCCAAAATTTGGGGGAATTCCCCCCTATGAGGTCCCTGTTATCAAAAGCCCACATGCAACCATAAAAAATCAATTGGTTGGGCTACTTCAGTTTACTTTGTAAATACCAAGATATCTTAGAATCGACAGCAGCTGCACAGTCCTTGTTTTATTAATGAAGCAGAATAATATATAAAATAGAAAATCTGCCTTTTGGGAATAAACACTGTAATACAAAATTGATTCATAGTATTACAGACTTCATGCATATTGGAGAAAAACAAATACGGTAATGAGAAAAACAAATACGGTAATGAGAAAAACAGTACCAGGTAGGCCTACTTTTTTTTTGTAAGTTGTGTTATTGTACAGTTATTGCACATTTATATCAAAATAAAAAAGGGGGTAATTGAGCTTCTACAAGAGCAAATCAAAAAGAGCTTCCGCAAATTAAATGCATATCTTTTCAGTGATATTAAACATAGTGGACTTTAAACTGCACACCCTTTCTAATCACCAATCGCTTTTATTTGTTTCCGTTTTAATTTCAATTCCATATAAGTTGGCATACATGTACTAGTAGCTGTTTGTATATAAATGTAGTGTTGATACATACTGCATACTAGTCATATTATATCACTCAACTCATTGATTTTGAAGGAAAATTCATGTTAGGGAATAAGGCCTCTGAGTCACTAACAGACAATACATGTATCCGGGTTAATGCTCAAGGTAAGAGGCATTCCAGGGTAGCAGGTTCATCGTACATGTACATGCTTTCCTGCTCTCTTAATTACATGAATAATTTTCAGGGGTACCCATAATTATTTATTTTTTTCGAGGAAAGGCAACCATTTTCTAACTACATGTATCCCTACAGTATATCTTAAAGTGGCACACTAAATTATTTGTATTGATCATTTTTAATTGTTGCTAATTAATATAAAGAAAATTTCTGTACGATAGTATTCACCTGTATGCAAGTATGCTATGAATGAATTTCAACTACCGGTAATTGGGAATTTGATACTGCAATAAACAATTTTTTCCTAATATAATAAAATGTATGTATCTTTTAATTGCCTTTTTATGAATGAGATCATTCACCTGTTACACAAATTCTATTTCAATAGTCAGAATACAAAGTTCATATATTATGTGTTGTAAAGTAGAGCAAGCCATAATATTAATCTGACCGAGTAACACCGAATGTATGCATTTTGAATTTTGACTCTGGATTACAATTATATATAATCTAAGAGGTTAAGGAAAAAGTTTGTTGGTAGGGATTCAAATATAAGTCTGTAAATCTTAATACATTTTGAAAATTGTGCAAGAGGCGATTGAGTCTATTTGTTTCTACACAATACATACATGTTTGTAGACCATAGAGAATTTAAAGAGAAATTCATGTATCAATCTTAACACATTTCATATTGAGAATTAAGAAAAAAAAAGTCAGATTGGTGAAAGGTAGTGGAAAATTGAACAAGTCAATAGATATAAAATGGGAAAAATTTTACATTTGAAATAAAGTTTTTTTTTTTAAAAACATTTAGATTTATGTAAGGTCTATAGTAATCTCTTAAAGGTAATACAAAGTTTTGGGAAATTTTGAAAATTGGGTATATAGTGAATCTTTACAATTTTGATATATTTGGATGCCCCTGTGGATGTATTATACGCACTAAAAAATTAACCCCTAAAACACTTCTGTTTTCGAGAAAAATTGAATATAAAAATTTACCGGTGCTCCCGGTAAATTTTGATAAATTTCAAATAGCGCCTACGGCCGTACAATAGTAGCTGCGACCATGAAAATCTCAGAATATGTAGTTGTGATATATAATTTCCAAACGGAAGTAGCTAATCGGTCGATTTCATTCAAGAAACATTGTTTCATAGCTAAATTGATATCTTGACCTTGAGAGGGAGCTATACAACATAAAGAGTTTATTATTTATAATTTCATAACTTTAGACTCGATTTCAACCGGGACAATGATCACTGAATATTGTAGGATCACATATGCTTCTAATATGTTCATTTGAACCAAATTCATGACCCCATACCAAAACTTTGTAATACCTTTAATGCTAAAGCATTCAGGTGCAAAATATGAGTGATGTCAAATATATGTGTGCATGCATGTGAGAGTTGAGGTAGTGGGTGTAAATACACTAATTAAAAGGAAATCCTGAGGTAAAATGGATCTACAAGGTATGCCAAGTAGCTAAGGGGTGACTAATTATAACCATTTCCCTCACTTCAGGAAATGAATTATTTGAGGGACTTGCCTTAAAGATAAAGGTGAGTTCTGGTAATGTGATTGCATTGTGAAAAAAAAGGTGTGGAATGGATCAGAAAAAGTTGATCATATAGCATGTAAGTATTGGTGTGCACTGCAAGGTTCTGGAGTCATCAAAATCATAATCAATTTGGCCCAGTCTTGGTAAAGTAACAAGCACTGTACTCAGAAAGATGTATATGGGACTACACAGTGGTGTCAGGGCTAGCTTACATGTACCTTGATTTCCTTATCTTTCTATGTTCATTACTCAGCCAGTATACATTTTCTTCCAAAATTGTTTGGTACATGCCATTTATTTGTAATCTTGAACATTCAGTGTAAGTTTTGTTTGATTCTGTGAGAACTTTTCCCTTTTCTATAAAACCAGAACTCAAGTTTATCTTTAATGCCTTTACATTATTATTGTGACTTCACAAAGCAAAATTATACTAGAACCTACAAGCTGACGAGATACATACACGTACATACATGTACCGGCATGTGGATGTAATAAATTTGAGATTATAAGCTATTCTTTTCCACCATTTCAATTTTCAATGTTATTTTAAATTGTTTTCAACCAATTAGGATTTGTACATCTGTAGTACATGTACATATCCATAATATAGAGCAAGGCGGCCGTTTTACATGTGCACTGGATCTTTGGTATACTGTACAGCTGTACACTAAATTAATATATTTATATTTCATAATAAATGTCTTTCTATAGCTTGAGGTGCATGTATACTGTATATAATTTCTTTTTGCTTTTCCAGATCTTCTTTAGTATATTTGACACATGTTACTTCATACAATTTGTTATTGGTACCGTGAAATTCATTTGGGGATCCCCTCCCTTTCAAGGACTACAAAACAAACATTCAAACGATAAATAGATAGAAATACCATGACTTGGATACATATTATGTGAAAACATTGACATTGACTACCCACATATGCCTACTATTCCTATACAAGCAGCTATTATATATGAGTAAACATTCAAATATTTACAATTTGCTGTCATATACATGCAGGCCAATTAAACCAAACCGCAGCTACTGTCACTGTGTGGTAGCAATAAAAAACTGTGCATGTACATTGTATTTGCTCCACATTTCCTCATATTCTTTGGGGTCACTCCTCCATCAAATTCTATGCAATTTTGCAAGATGAAAAATGAAACCGGATGCAAGGGAACTAGGATTTACTGAAACTATTGTGTACTGACTGGCATGATGATGAGTGGGTCTGGGTCATGATGTAAATGGGTCTGGTGATTGAGACTACTTCACCCCTGACATTTCCATAGCAGCAGAGGCTGCAGCTAAATATGGCATCCAGGCATGTTGTACTGACTCACTGGAGGCTAGAAGGAGCTAGCTAGCTCCCATGGATGCGTGCAGCAAAGGAGGAGGAGGAGGAGGAGGTGGAGGAGAAGGAGGAGGTGGAGAGGGAGGAGAGGGAGGTGGAGGAGGAGGATGAAAGATGGAGACATAGCTTATAAGAGATGGAGGTGCTGCTCATCCACAGATTTCCATAACCACCAATCACAGGATTTACACAGTAATCTGACAACAATGCAATTTAAAAAAACAGCTCTGTACAATTTTTTTTTTCCACACACATTTCCTCATTTGAGTCATTTAAATGAAAGATGTAATGTACATTTCCACAATGAGTATATTATCAATAACAGGTCTTTTTCTTATTTTCTCTAGAATCATTCCTTCTCTCTGTTGGGGTAGTTAGTCCCCCCCCCCCCCCCCACAAATATTTCCTTATTTGAGTCGTTGAAATGGAAGATGTTATGCTCATTTCCACAAAGGGTATTATCAATTTTCACCTTCATTTTATTTACCGGTATATATCCTTCCCTTCTTTCTGTTGGGGTAGTTAATCTTTTTCTTTCTTCCCACCAGTATAATTTCCCCATCTGCCATGTCCTATTCCAACGCTACTTAATTTAAAGGGCAGAGTGCACTTGTAAGATGATTTATTCACAGTAGGCATCTCTCACGAGTCTCAGGTGAATTTTCACGGCCACAAAGCCATTGCCCATTCATTGAACCACAAATTAAGTAGAAAACAATGCATCCATGCATGATACAGTGGAGAGCTGCGGGTAAGGGGTAAAGGGGATGGAAGAAACTGCGTAAATTTACATACTGGAAAAAGAGCTCCTGATATTAAAATCAAGCATATATTGTTCAGCATAAATAAGGCGTTTTTAGCGGTGGAATATGCAACGTTTGCAGATGGCAAAATATGCCTTCAAAGTAACGGACAAGATATTCATAACTTGATCAGTTTCCTACAATGCGAACAAGAAGAAGATGCTGTTTGTATCACAGTAACCTTGAGGAAAAGTGAATGTAAATCTATCTAACAGCCACCTTGCGATGTTTTTGTATTCAGTGCATTGCAACCACTGAAGTTGTAGGTTAATTGAGCCAGGAAAAATTTATTTAAATTTTCAACAATTCTGGTCTTCACAGAAACTGAAGAAGAGAACAAAAATTGTTTCACTGGTGCTTACATTTTATAGTCTAAATGTCTCACATGTAATATTACATGTACCCTTTAGGTATCTTCAGGGGAATTCCACCCTGATATTAAATTGGTTTTAATAGAAGCAAAAATTAGACCCCGTTTACAGTGAGAAAAGGGCCAGGGCCGGGCCAGGCCTACTCAGCCCCGCAATTTTATGCGTTTACAGTGCTAGGCCAGGCCATGGTCTAAATTGTAACCTTTCAATATTTTGTCAGAGTGGCGCTCTGCATGTAAACAAACGATTATTGGGGGGGGGGGCGCGCCGGGGGTCACAGTGCAGATCCGGTCGTGCGCGATTTGCAGTGAATCTTTTCCCCAATTTCCTATACACGACAAACTTTCACTTCCAGGGTAACAGTTGGCCACGCATTTGGCCCTGTGTGCGTTTACAGTGAGAAAAGGCCGAGACTACCTCCAGAGCAGGGCCAAATGTGCGGCCAGTTTGGCCTCGCATTTGGCCTTTTGCGCGTCTGGACCGGCCGTTTGCTCACTGTAAACGGGGTCTTAGAGAACCAATTCAGTGAAAGTTTGAGAAAAGCAGACAACAAAGAAAAAAGTTATGAATCTGTCAAAATCATGAAAATCATGGAATCTGTGAGACAAATTGGCAATGATGTCATCCCCTCACAATTCACCACTGATCAGAATGAACCAAAATCTCCATTTCTCAGAATATTAATGGAATAGTATACCCATCTTATATGGGGTTGTATGAAAGAGCATGTTATCCATGATATACGATCGAGATAGGCACAAAGGAAATATATCTTTGAACTTAATGACATTTCTTGCATTCAACAAAGGATACAATGTGAGAGCATGGTGAGAGGGTGACATCATGTTTAGAGACCGCATTGCCAATTTGACTCACAGATTTGAAGTATTTCATGAAAATGTATGGATTTAAAAATGCATAACTTTTTTTTATTGACTGATTTTAATCAAGTTTTCACTGATCTGTTCTTCTAATTTTTCCTCCTAATATTAAAACAAACTTATTATCAGGGTGAAATTTCCCTTTAAGTAATCTTTACATGCCATGTACTGCAGAGCTGCCAACCTCCAGAACAGAAAATCAGTAATCACAAGGCTCAAAATCAGTAATTTTAGGTATAAATCAGTAATTTCTTAAGCTGCGCTATGAATCTAAAAAAAAACGGCACGCCAACACTGCGCGGACGCATGATTATCTGAAATTTTTGGTGACTTTACTCACACAAAGTTGTTAAATATTGAGTTTCAGTTCATCACAACACAGTTTTCCATGAAAAATGGCTCCTATTAAGAGAATACTTGATACTATTCCGTCTTTCTCACCGATCATATTTAAAAAAAAAAAAAAAAAAAAAAAAATCTGTAATTTGAGACAACATTCCGTAATTCCGTAATGGTCGTTAATTTCCGTACCAATTACGGGAAATCCGTACTAGTTGGCAGCTCTGGTACTGTAGTCTGTATGCTACATCATACACTTAGATCTAATCTAATCTGGGATTTAACATGTCCATGTTATTTGCAATTCTAGCACAATCACTAAACTTGGCACCAAAACCTTTCTAGTTTCAGAAGATCATGTGACACAGTGTACAAGTAATACACTCATGTGTTACAGTGCAGTGGCGTCACTCATAATCAATAGGCCCTATACATGTATATTTTGATGAGAGCCAGAAGAATGATACCTCTCTGTAATACATGTAAGTATAATAGTATAAATATCAGCTATGAGAATCGATCTTCTGACCCTCAGAACACAATATACATTTAAAGTTCAGTACAACTTCTACATGTAGTTCCAACTCAACTAAAGTACATGTACATGTATAGAAGTATCCATCTTTACAGAGTTCTCAGTTGAACTCCAACAGGTAGCAAATACTGATTTATTTGTATATGTGTAACCAACTGTACACAGTTATGTAAGACTGAAATTCCATCTTTGTAAACTTGCAGCTTTTCTTTTATATGAAAACAACACCTCTTTTATCAGTATATCTATTGTTGTGGTTGAATTCACTACCCTTTTTATGTAGCCTTCCAGAGAGGGTATTTACATTGGGGGGGGGGGGGGATTTCTTGCCCCTAATGAGCCAAACGAGAACCTAACTAATTTCAATGAGTAGTCCATCCCAATTATTGAGATTATATTCATAGAATAGAAGTGAAAGGTTGAAAACTAGTCCAGATTGTTTTCCATAATCGTGGTATTGAAGATCCCCACACAAAAAATTGGTAACTCAATGATTTCCTTTGTGAGCTACTCTTTTCACTTGCCTTTTACGTTGTGATATCATGTCATCAAAAATACATAAACGTGTATCTCTTTCCTTGATCATTAGAAAAATAGATTACCAGTATACTTTTTATTCAGGAGAATATAGAGACAAATTTCTGAACATATCACAGGTACCAGTATTACAAATTTTTTTCCTGTGGAAAGACAGGACATTTACAAAATTAGAAGAACAAATGAATTGAGATTACATGTATAATGAGTAATATTCAATGTAGGACTTCAATGTACATGTACATGTAGCTCCTAATAGAAATTATGCAGTCGCTACATTCTGAGGACATCTCCCAGACTTTAAAAAATAATTCCCTCCTTATTCTGTAATTATGTTACCGGTATGTACATTGTTTTCTCATACTTGTTAGTTTCTAAAACAAAATTTCTGCATTTCTATATAAACTTGATATCAGGGTGAACATGCCAGTTAAAGATAAAGTTGTGTTCTGGTCATGTGATTGCATTGTGAAAAAAACGTTGTGGAATCGATTAGAAAAGGTTGATCATCTAGCATAAGTATTGGTGAGTACTGCAAGGTTCTGGAATCATCGAAAATTCGAAATGACAAGAAATATGGCCCTGTCTTGGTAAAGTTACAAGCACTGTACACAGAAAGATGTATATGGGACTACATGAACATGTGGCATAAAATTCTGTCCTGATTTTTATGCTGTCACATGCCATATTTAGACTATTAAAGGTAATACAAAGTTTTGGTATGGGGTCATGAATTTGGTTCAAATGAACATGATGGAAGCAAATGCGATTCTACAATTTTAAGTGATCGATGTCGCGGTTGAAAACGAGTCTAAAGTTTTGAAATTGTAAATAATAAACTCTTTATGTTGTATAGCTCCCTCTCAAGGTCAAGATATTAATTAAGCTATAAAACAATGTTTCTCGTCTAAAATCGACCGATTAACTCTTCCCGTTTGGAAAATTATATATCACAACTACATATTCTGAGATTTTCATGGTCGCCGCTAACATTGTACGGCCGTATAGGTGCTATTTGCAATTTATCAAAATTTACCGGGAGCACTGGTAAATTTTTATATTCAATTTTTCTCGAAAGCAGAAGTGTTTTAGGGGCTAATTTTTCTAGTGCTTATAATACATCCACAGGGGCATCCAAATATATCAAAATGGTAAAGAATCACTATCCACCCAATTTCAAAATTTCCCAAAACTTTGTATTACCTTTAAGGCATTTGAAGAGCCATACTTTTCAGGGAACATTTTTTATCTGATGTTCTTCCACACTTGCATTTAATACAATAATAACGCTCACAAATTATTTTTCACCTCTTCCCAGAACTCAAACTTCTCTTTAAGTGCAACGCAAAATCTTATGAGAAGGCGAAATCCACCTGAACTCAAAACTGGGCTGTCTACCGGTATATAACCCTTCAACCGGATGCCTACGCCCACGTGGTGCACACCACCTCTCGAGCTCTCGGCATCTCCAGAGGGAAAGATACAGGCACTGCCTGATCGATGTAGTCACGAGTAAATTGAGGCATGAGGTGTAGAAGAGCACCCAAGACAATTTGTCATGTGACAGTCTCCACATGACATGAGAAAGTACATGCCCAGCTGTAGGGCACACTTAACCCTTTCAACCCCAGTCACCTTTAATACGAGAACATTCAAGGTTGTGCCCAAGCAAGAGTAGTACCGTAAATCTCTGTGTATAAGGCGCACTTTTTTGGCGCCGAAAAAATTTGAAAATCGGGGGTGCGTCTTATACACAGATACAGAAAAAAAAAGATTTTTTTTTTTTTTTTCCCTTCCCGATTTCGATTTATGGCGCTATGCCTGGCAATGTCTCCCAGCTCAGTAATCAGTGTGTTGACTCACCACTCGGAAGCTACAACAACACTCAAATTTGTCTGTCATCTTGGTTTGAAAGTAATCTTTCTAATAGATCTCAAAATGTAGTTTTTAATAATTCCTCATTTTTTTTTTCTATAACAAATGGTGTACCACAAGGTTCTATCCTAGGTACTCTATTGTCAGAAATTTAGAGGATTCTATTCATATCATGCATGACTATTGATGTTTGGCATAGAACACAGTGCTTCTGCTAGCTGATGTGATGAGGCTGGTGTGGGACACTTGGTATCATGAAGCCTTAAGAGTCTGGACCTGTTTTTAATTTACATTAATGATCTTACACACATTCTTCTACAACGACATTGTTACTATTATTTGGTGGGTTTTCGGCAACAAAACAATAACAACAACAAAACAAAAAAAAACGATTTTTTTTTTTTTTTTTTTTTTTTTTTTTTTTTTTTTTTTTTTTTTTTTTGCCCCCAAAATAGGAGTGCGCCTTATACACAGGTGCGCCTTATACACGGAGATTTACGGTACTAGTAGCACATGCAATGAGCAGTCAAAGCTACAATCAGAAAAAATCAAACTACCTATAAATAAATCTTAATTACAAAAAGTTAGATACCGAGAAAGAGGCTCTTTGTCTGTTCCCCCCCCCCCCCCCCCTCCTTCATCTATTCATGATGGCCAGGCACACATGTAGGTGTTAATTTGGATATCCTTTTCAAAACACTTCCACAATGCAGACAAACGCACAGACCAATAGAGCTACAGTATGTACATTACATTTATATGACCAACATAGCCTACATGTAGGCCTAACAGAAGAAGGATTTTTGTAGTTTTTGTGGTCAAATTGTTATCTCACTGAAGTTTTAAATTCAAAAGAATTGACAAATGGAATGAGAGGTATGTTTTTTTTTCTTCGAAAGATCAGATCAATCATGCATGCAAACCCTAACCTCCACTTACAGACCCACACCCTCCCCCACAAAGAGAGTTGAAAAGAATCAGAAAGAAAGATAAAGGATAGAGTGTATAGGAGAGGATTCAACTCACACAAGAAAGGGGGCAGGGGCCCAGGGGGTGTACCGTGCATGTGTGATCATAATATGGAGCTGTGATTTTGAATGCAGAATCAAGTAATGTCATGCACGCAATCCATTTAGTGGTAGATGTACATGTAGGCTGACATAGGAAGAAAGTCTTGACTACATGTACAGTTGTACACCCAATCACCCATTGGGAATAACATCACATGTACTAATGCAAGCAGTGCCTACTATACACGTCATCATGAATGTAATTCTGGAAATCACGTCACATTCCTATTCAATCACTCACCGTTTTGCTAGAACCGGGCAAAGTGCATGATTCATCAAATTAGTACTGGTATGTCCATTGAAAGACAAAACATGTACAATTCCTACAGTAGTTGATAGAACTCAATAACTCAACACATGCAGCCTACATGTACATTCATACAGTATACCAGTACAACATTGATTCAATCAAAATGTTTTGACTATGTACATGTACACTGTAGATTTAACATGAAGTACATGTGTTCATGTATGGGTTCCCAACATTTGAACAATCCATTTTTTGTTTATGCTCATTACTTTTAATGATTAAAGAACTCCAAACTACATATTAATAATTTTCTGAATATTTCCTGATAATCTTAAAGCAATTAGGCCTATACAATGTATGTTTTATTCACATACATGTATAATGTTCTATCTTACTCCTGTTTTTTAAATATATAATGCAGATGCTTTTAAGTAAAAACAAGTTACGGTATGATTGGGCCTTGAAATCAAATTTTAAGTGGATTTGGTGCCTAACAAATCTCATATATTATCATTAAAGGTATTACAAAGTTTTGGTATGGGGTCATGAATTTGGTTCAAATGAACATATTGGAAGCATATACTATCCTACAATATTCAGTGATTGTTGTCGCGGTTGAAATCGAGTCTAAAGTTATGAAATTGTAAATAATTAACTTTTTATGTTGTATAGCTCCCTCTCAAGGTCAAGATATTAATTAAGCTAATTAAGCGGTTTTTCCATGAACAATTGCAACTAACTCCCATCTCGCCTTTTATGTGCATTTTATGCAATTTTAATATTGCAGCTTTTTTTTTTTTTTTTTTTTTTTTTTTTTTTTTTTTTTAAACCATATCACTATTAATTTCATTTCACCAAGGAAAGTCGCTCGTGGGCTTGATTTCCGAAGCCCACGCCAAAGCTATACACGAAATTGACTGGCGCAAATAATCTTTGAGATTGAAGAGCGCCATCTAAACGAAGAACCAACCAACCCAACCAACCTATAAAACAATGGTTCTTGACTAAAATCGACCAATTAGCTATTCCCGTTTGGAAATTATATCACAACTATACATTATGCTGAGATTTTCATGGTCACAGCTACTATTGTACGGTTGTAGGCGCTATTTGAAATTTATCAAAATTTACCGGGAGCACCGGTAAATGTTTATATTCAATTTTTCTCGAAAGCAGAACTGTTTTAGGGGCTAATTTTTCTTGTGCTTATAATACATCTACAGGAGCATCCAAATATATCAAAATGGTAAAGAATCACTTTCCACCCAATTTTCATATTTCCCAAAACTTTGTATTACCTTTAATCTTATTAATTAAATACAAAGTCATCAGTGCATTCAACTACATCACACGACTTTGTACAGTTCTGCCTTTCTTTCTATTTCTGCACATTTACAATTTACATGTATCTAGAATGGGGGCAGACAGAGTGACGGACACACAGACAGACCCTCATCACTGGTGCTTTCTAAAATTACAGCAAATTGGATAAATGTTAATTAGATAAGATTGATTGTATACATCATTCAGCTGTGTATCTTATCCCATCCTCTATTGCAGCCGATTTCTAACAAGGCATCGAGTTACGAAGTCTGAATCTTTTATCTCCAGCGCGACAGTACGTCTCCTTCCATTCAATCCTCTTAATATTCTAACGTGATGAGAGGGACTTTCAGACTCCCTTTCCCACTCATCTATTTCCTCATCCCTTTGGGCGTCTATTGTATATTGAACAAAATTACAGTAGATGTAAACATATATAGGCCTACATGTACATGGAAAATGTTGTACAGGCACTCTGTGTATGCTCATGTGGGCATCAATGTCAATGTACATGTACAAATAGTCAAATACCTATAAGTTAAAATTGTTGACATAACACAATTTATTTTAAATTAAGGAATTTGGTAACATGACTACCTAATTCACATTCTGGACATTTTAACCAAAATCTTGAAGCGATATCATATTTACAAGGTATACCTGGGACCTGTATTATAAAGAGTTGCAATGGATTCAAATCACTAGCAACTTAAAATTAATAGCAACTGTGTACTTAAAGAGATATGAGTTGCAATTAATTTCAAGTTGTAATTGTTTCAAATCAATCACAACTCTTTATAAGACGGGGCCTGGTAAACATTTTATAAATGTATAGTACATGTATCACATCGCATCTTATTTGAATGGTTCTACTTTTAGATGCTACTGTACATGCACCTACATTTAAAAAGCAAGACAGGCCCATACATAATATCTGCAGGGTTCTTGTTAATAGCCGGCAACCGGCTATTTTTTCCGGCTGTAACGGCAATCGTAGCCGGCTGTAAAAAAAAAAAAAAAAAAAAAAACTTTATGCATTGTGAATTGAATACCCTTGCTTGTGACAGTTTTTTAGTGTGAAAACTATTTTTTCTTTTTTTTTCATTGATAAAAATAATAGTCCTAGTAGCCTACTTTGTCTTTTAAATCAGTGTTACATACACACACACACACACACACACTAATCATATTCATGATCTTTATCATTAAACTATGGCTCATACAGTGTGGTCATACATGTATCTTCAAAAATAAGGCTAAGATAGCACCAGAGAGCATCTAAAACCCTAAAGCTTCCAGGGCCCTTGGGCGGGCCCTGGACCCCGGCCGCAAGGGACTTCGTGCTTCGCGCTCGTGATGTGCGCTTCGCGCACATGGTGATGTGCGCTAGAGAGATTTTTCTTTTGCAATTTTAGTAGCCTCCTGTAAATCATAAATAGCCTGCTATCAGAAAAATTAACAAGAACCCTGATATCTGCCTTGTTATTTGGAGCAGACAATAAAATAAAATGAATTGACATTTACACCTCCAAACTATACACTCACTGTACAGATTGAGAATGGACTCCACCTCACAAATAGACGAGTCGTAGTCATGTATTACTAGTAGTAGGAAGGCCATACCCAGTCTTAATGAATCCATGTGTAAGTGGCTACCATGCACCGAGGGCAATACCACTCCGAGATTAAAAAGCTTTTAAAGATCGGGATTAGCTTATTAGCAATCTAAAACCGGCCTACAACAACCAAAGTAATGAGGAAAGCTGTGGAACATCTCACTATATTAGAGCATGATTCAGGCTGGCACTTCTGATTATGACCCAGACGGTATCATTTTTACTTCTTTCTTTTCTTCTTTGACTCTCAATTTTGTTTGTGTACAGGAAAGTAAATTATTCTCATGAGACCACAACTCTCGTAATAAGGTCATTTACATGAAAGCAGAAAAAAAATGAGAGACAGAATGGCGAAAGTTTCAATTTAATAGGACCAATAATAAGGGAGTTTATGAATGTTTGAAATAGGAGATCTTTAAATCTACGCGAATGTCAAGTGGATTGTGACATAGCCATGGACAACTCTCCTGTTTGTTGTGTACAAATATATCATTAATTTCTATTGGAAGTGCCTTCTCCCTTAGGGCACTACTGAAAATATATAATGGGAAGCATATTATCATGTCTTCTAAAAAGAAGAGAATCTTGTGAGTCGTACATTTTGACATTTTGTGTGTTGAAACAATTGAAAAAGCGCTCAGGCAATACATAAGGGCCCATACGTAAAGAGATTACAACTTTTTAAAATTCAAAACCTTCTTATTTTTGGTCCGATTTCATCTGAACTTTCATCAGTATGCTTCACTGATTTTCCTCCTTTCTTTTAGTGTACATGTAGTTGTCTTGACTTTCCTTGAATTGCTAATTTAAAAGAAAAAAACGTGCCTATTTAAATTTTTCCCCTGAAAATTAAACTTACATGAGAAATGTTAATGCAGTTTCCTAAATGTGCATGTACATTGTAGTTTGGGAAGGGGCAACTTCTTCCCCTCTTACCTCATTTCTTTTTCTTTTTTCCCCCTTTTTCCCCTCTTTTTTCCTTACTCCAATAAATTAGAATAAAGGATTGATTTCAACATTTGTAGTCAACAATAGCAGTGAATGTGATGCGTACAAATATCAATAACATGCAATGTGTGACTGGAATGGCTTAATATTCTCTCCATGGCTCCCGGTATGTGCATACATGTATTCAAGCAAGAAGACACGATTCTTCACGGAGGAGCATAGTGTGTGGGTGGTAGATCACCACATCTACATGTTATCGTGATACAAGATACTGTAGGGGAAATAGACGAAGGCGTGTTGGTTTACCAATCATCTGTATGAACATACAATGTATACATGCATGTACATGTATGGAGGCAGAAATCAATCAGATAACTTGTAGCCTGATGCAGTGTTGCACATTATGCCTCTACCATGCATAAATGTATGCGCACTATAAGCATACTGCTAGCTTGAACTGTACATATCCATGTTTATTACAAATCATATCTATTTACATGTATATCTGAAATGTAATGTACATGTACAGTATGTATGCATACCGTTCACATACAGATATGTATCTAGTAATTATCTAGGGCTCCAAGCCTCAACTAACAGTTTTGGAAGCAGGTTTGGATGTAGACTTTTTAAAATCAATGCATGAGCCTGTGTAAATCGTTAAATTTGTATTTGTTTTTGAGGGGGGAGGGGGGGGGGGGGGGGCTCAGGACTGAGCTTTTGGGCACCTACACTGTACATTGACTGGGTGCATGTTAAAACCAAAACAATGGAAAACCAACATCAGAAAATCCACCTCTGGTCCTCTCGAGTAATACTAATATAATTAGTATAATAATACTATATTTCCCTCAAAACAAAAGGGCCTGAAAATGTCTATTTGAGGAAAAATAATGAACGTTAGTAGTCGAATCCAATTTAACGAGCAGCTCGTTTAATAAAATAGTCTGATTTTGAGACCCTTGTACCAAATGGTCATACATTTTTGTGCTGTGCAAAGATTCAATCAGTTTAACTTGGCCGTTATAAGAAGTGGGTTATTGATTTAGGCAAATGCTCATGAAGCCTACCCTTTACAGCTTATTAAATGTATGTTTATTACCAAAGGAAAAAAGAAATCAGTCAGAACTCACTCAATAGTGTCTGTCTGTCTGTCTGACAGTGAAGTCTAAAAAGTACGGTAAACAGGTCTCCTTGCAAAATTTGAATACTTGGACACTGCTAACGTTTAAATTTCACAGATAGGACATACGTGACATATTCATAATTCCTGCTAAGTTCTACAGAATTTTATGTTAGCTGCAAAAGGGATACACTACCTTTAAGGCTAACATCATGTCCATGCAATACCAATGTCATGAAACATTTGAAATTATGAACTTGTGATCTGCTAAGTTATACTATCTAAACATGTATTTTGTGGCAAAAACAAGACCTCTACTACCACTAGTCCACCACCACTGTACCAGTATATGGGACTACACACTGTTTTTAGCTGCACATAGAATTCCTGTAGAGCCTTTTTTACTTGCACTGTACACTCTGCACTTGACAAGCACGAGGTATGATAATACGCCAACGGCAGTCTGTACTATACTGGAAGAAGAAGAATGTGGCTGTATGGTGGTGTGACCATAGTTCGGGCGTGACCTAAGTTTGCGAATCTGATTTTGAAAATCTGATATCACCAATGGAAAGAGGCACATAAATTTACCCAGAGACAGAATTTTCTTTGGAATTGGGTCTGAAATTATACAAATATTGACAATAGATCAGCAAATTTTGAGGTCATTGCCTTTCGAACTTATCAACTTACTGATAAGGTTCTGAAAATCTTCATACTCATAGCAGATATCCTCAAATTGTAAGTAAAAAGTGGTACAAATTGATTGTAATTATGATATCTTGCCTTTTATACAAATTATGAAATTAATTTATTTTTATGGATCACATTAAAAAAAAAAAATCTGTTGTGCACGAAGTAAGGTCTCATTTTTTTAATGATTTTTTAGTTGCAGGGTGCACGCCGATCCGATATCAAATTTTTAGATCGTGGTATCTCCAGAATCCTCTTTGAAAGTTTGACGATAAATTTTATTCTAGTTGAACCAATTTGTATTGAAAAACTTTGCCTCGCATTTGGTGATTGAAAATAAATAAATTTGTGTAGAATATGAGAAATCATAGATCAAATATCACATTCACACTTTAAAAAATCTCCCCGAACTTTGGTCACTCCATCAATCATACAATGTCAAGTTCTTATAAAATATGTCACAATCTAGTAGTACATGATGATGGCTATAGATCTAGTGGTACTACAGATGCTAGCCTAGTCCTATACCTATGCTATGGCTATGCTAAATTTGCCTGTGAGTATTTTGAGAAATAGGCGTTCCCTAGGCTTTAGCTGGGCCGTGGCCGTGCTGCCTCTCTCTCACTGTCAGACTCAGCAGCTAGCGCGGCCCTAGGCCCTAGCCCTAGCTAGGCTGCGGCCCGAGACTGCACCGAGCTTCGTCCCGCGGTCCTCTTCTCATAAAGCCAAAGTGATTCATATTGGTAATGATAAGCATCTTGTTCTCATAAAGATTCTAGCCTATGCGTATACAGACCCTCTAGGGTCTACTGAGCCCATTACAGAATAATCTCTGCCCTGGTATTGTTAATGTTATTAACGGACAGACAAATGAAAATGAAATTTGAAATGCAAATGAGATCAAAATATAATATTGAAAAATGAAAATAAATATAAAAACGTGACTTACCAGACGAATTTACCCCTTTCTTTAACTCTAATCTGCAATTTGTGATATTACAAATTTTCCTACGATATAGATCCACGGATTCCAAAACGCTAGTAACGTGAGCAGCCTTGGAACAGGAAGAGAACCAAGGCTTTAAATTATACTACAGTCGTTACTTTTTGGATCGGTGTTCCGGTTCAGCAACACATAAAGTTAACAATGCAGTGCACTAGATCTAATCAACAATGCACAGAGCTAGCCAGTATACGGTACGCTATACGGTACATACACAGTACAGTAGACATGCACTATATAGCGCATAGGGCTTGTGCATGCATAGAAAAAGCATTGCAAGTCCGCCGCCCTCTTTGCTGCTGAAACCACGTGACACACCTGGGGATGGCCTCTATCTCCGACTGGCTGAATAAGCTGCAATACCATTGGGTGATTACTCAACCGACGTGTTGCTTGGCAACATTGACGTCATCGCTCGCTCGCCTGGCCCTCGCCCGCGCCCGTATATGTTTTCTCTCATTATTTCATCATGCATAGTCTGCATCAACAGTTGAATAAGCTTACAATATACAAAAATATTTACACTAAAAATAAGAGCCTTTACAGTTTATAGCATTGATATGGACATCGCAAGAGAAAGGGACATCCCCCACTTTTATTTTTTGTCCAAAAATCTTTAGTTGTTGTTATCCACTTTTTAATTTGCTGGGAAATACTAAAATCTGAGGAAATTAAAAAACGTTCAAGACTTCACGAATATGCCATTATAATAATAGGCCTATACATTTAACATTTACTTCTGTGCATTAATCATAAACATGTCATTAAATATTTTCAACGTTCTCAAAATTCAGTTCTCACAGTTTGGTTAACAGGAACCACTCTTAAACCCATCATTCGGTTTAAATACATTCCTTTTTTTATACTTCGGAAGGCGACCGCAATAACTTCTGAGGTGGTCATAATAATTATGCGCATTTCAGTTAACCTAACCATCACCTTTTGAAATGTGCGAACAGTGACGTATATATTACGTAATCCGGACATCCTTTCTAATTATAGGCAACACATTTATACCCTTGAGTTTCGTTCTTGAAAGTCAATGAGATCGTGTTTCAAGATGACAGCCACTTTTTGTACATCACATGACACGAACTCTGTCCTAATCAGACAGAAGTTGCAAAATGACCCGCTATTTTAACTAGCCCTGCATAATTTGCACTAGCCCTCGTCGAGAAATGTTGGATTTGTTTCCAAAATAGCCTGCTAAATTTTGGGAAATAGCGGGCTAATTTGCGCCCGTCCGATCAGGTTTGTGCATTTCGATCTGGTGAAAACGCAATTTCGAGCTTCGGGAAAATAGCGAGTTATTTTGCAACTTCAGTCTGATGATGACAGGCCTAGGTGTCTGTCACGCCTGTAAGCCGCAGACGAATAGCGCCCAATCATGATATAGATCTGACATCCGTGATTCCACCTGCATGGCAGTGACTCATTGGGGGTTTCGAACCTTCAACCTCTGGTGTATATGCTGTTCTTTCAAAAGTGAGAACATTTTGTGTATCTTAAAATAATGTTTTTAAATATTATAGATAAATATAAATATAAATATAAATATAAATATAAATATTATACATGTACCCCTTCTGGGCCTCACCTATCCCTGTTGTATAGGCTGACAACAGAAGACGCTCATTCATAGTGCCCTTTGGTAATTAAGGCATTAATCCTCACTACCAGGTCCCTCGGAAAGGACCTAAAGCCGTCGGCCGTCTGGTTGCTTACTTACAAGCATTTATGCTTTCTTAGCAGTCAGGTAAAATAACCATCACGACATCATACTCAATTTCAAAGTCAGACCATTCTTTGAATATTAGCATGCGGTTTCCACATTTCTTTGCCAGTATAATAATGTTGTGTACAATTTAGTTACAATCTACAGTTTTTGTGTTTAACGAATATTCTCTATCATTTCATACGAAGACTATATTATTGAGGCGTTATTTGAAATAAGCATAATACAACCTTTAAGGTTGTATTACTTGAATGAATTTAAATTGTATTCAATATTATAGTTCAGTTTTTCCCAAAATATGCGATAGGCCTCAGTCTTGAAGAAAAAAGATGAATAAAACTGAAAAATAAAGAATATGATTTAGGCCCTAAATGGATTAAGATCGTGCGTTTTTGTATCCACAATAAAATCGCAGTCGTCAGGCTTGCAAGGAAGCCTCACCGAACCCCTCTGTGAGCCCCCCCCCCCACACACACACACACTTTCAGAGTTGTTCAGATGTCACTATAATTATGTGTATTAGATCCATTGTATAATAATTCTAAAGCTGCATGTTTTTTCCTCATTTGACACACGCACATCATGTTCTCTGTATATTGATTCGTATTGTGTTAGGCCTATATCGATGTCATTGAAAAGCGAGACTAACTCAGTCTATATCCGTCTTTAAATTCTTAAAATAGAACGCTATTTATAATAAGCCCATGCACTTAAGTGACCTATGCCTATATCTTTAAAATGAATTGTACTATATCTATGTAATGACGTAAATACGTTTGGTCGAAATTATTGACGAAATGTTTGAAGTGCGGCCACAATGCTGGTCACAAGTCATGTCAAAATGTAGGCCTATATTATGGGCAAATTGACGTCATCACAGCATCGTTGCAAAACATAGATGACGTCATACCTTCTCAGCAGGCGCTGTTATAATGTAAACAGGCATACATACTACGTGTATGTATATAGTTACGTACGTATGTATGTATGTTTGTATTATATAAATATATATATTATCACTAAAGGTATTATCGTTCTCTTGAACATTACTTACATTTATGTTAAAAACAACGAATTGATATCATTGATAATACTAGTCTATAGGTGGAAATACATTTTTTTTTTTTTTTTTTTGTCTGTACCAGCATGTCCTGTACTAATCAGTATGCTTTTTAAAAAATATAATTCTATTGTTTATATCATGTTTGTATATGTATATATATGTTTTGTTATGTTTTTGCAAAGTCGAAAGCAATATCGGAATAAAGATGATTCTATCATATTTAGAAAGAAAATATATATAAATTTTTTGTTTAGGATATTCCAAAAAGTCCTGCATTTTAGGCCAAAAGACATTGCGAATTTATTGAGGTGGACATGAGATGTGTCAGATTATGATTTATGTGAAGTAGAATATGAAGTAAAAGTTCTGCAAATATTTGTTACACGTTCAAAGGACAGACATTTAAGGTTTTCATTGGTTTTCTACTGTTTGACCTTCACCATGCTTAGCATATTATATCCCCAATGCATGTAACACACATTTCTATAGAAATAAACAGTGTGCTTTTAGGACATAATCATGTTTTCCCCTTTAAAAATACAGTGTTCTCCGTTTGGAAATTCCGAGTATTTTTACATGTTATTTTTTAATCTTATTTGTGGTAAAAAAACCTTAAGTCTAGTGAATATTGTGCAAGTCGGAAACAATCTGCTTGAACAAACTTCCAAGACTATTCACAGGAACTTTAGTATTTTGGAGATGCAACAAGACAATCTCAAACACAACTGTATATACTATAGTGATAACCTAATTCCAAACAGTACAATGATATATCGCAATCGATATTCGAGACTTAAGACCATCAGTAATTAATAGTTTGCAGTAAAACGTTATAGTCTGCATGAAGAAACTTGTATAGCATTTTCTATTATGAGGTTCATCATTATTGATCTTGTTGTTGCTGTGTTGGATTTCTTCAGGGGCGGATCCAGGGGGGCATGGGGACAAACCCCCCCTCTTTTTTTTCCTTCCGAAAAAAGATAGCATGGTATTATAGAGCTAGAGGGAAAGAGGCTCAAAAAGAGGAGAAACAAGAGAGAGAGACAGGATTAATAGTCATAGGGCATTTTCTTGGACCCATAAGTCGCAATTTTGTATGTTTGACGCCTCCCCCCTTTTGGAAATGTTCCTGGATCTGCCCCTGTTCTTCGTTTTTTTTCTTCGGAGTCTTGAGCAAATCATACCAACATGGGTCAAAGCGATACCCCTGTCGCAATGGCATGTCTCTACAAAATTGACAGGCCCTTTACTCAGTAAAGGGCCTGTCGAGTATATTCTTTTCTTGTAGGCCTTCGATCTGTTTGTTTTTTTTCAAAGTAAAATATAACCATCAAAGTCGTGTGTGCATGCGTATACAAGTCTGACGCGTGTTTCACAAGAAGACAATACATTAAATTAGGAAAACAGCTACCGTCATCGGTGGCGCAGTCTAGTGTCGGCAGTTGTCATATTGTTTTAATGAATTATTAAGCTAATTCAGTTTTTTCTTCTAAACCCACCATGCGGTATCCTTGCCAACCTTGGCAAGCTTGGCGATACGACTCCTAAATTTCGTCATAACCTGCGCAAGAAGATGATGCATTGGGCAGGGTTCCACAATCGTGCCAACGTCACTTGACAGCCAAGAAATGCCTCGAGATAGATTTTAAGTCTTTTATCTTATTATTATTTAGTATTCTGTAGAAAGACAAAGAGGATGGGATTGTGCTAAATATATTACTCATTGCGGATATAGTATCGAAAATAATATCGCTAGTGATATTCGTTTGTCTCGCAATGTGGTCAATAAGGAATCTAAAAGATCACGACGTTTCGTATGCTACTGCAATACTTCGTCAGGTGATAAAAACTGTTGTAAGCAAGGGTCTTTTATACTTTACGGGAGGATGGGATTGATTCAGCAAAGATAAAAATGGCATATATAGCATTAAAAAAGAAATATACATGAGAGCAGAAAGCAGTTTTTTGATGTCTATATAGCCTATAGACATGTACGTAGTTAGAAGCAGGTACGTAGCCACGGGAAGGGAGGGGGGCACGTGCCCCCCAAACATTTTCAAGATCGATTGAACTTTTTTAGACCCCTTTTTTTTACCTCAATCGATTACATGTATGTGCCCCCCCCCCCCCCCCAAACATCAAACTCTGGCTACGTGCCTGGTTAGAAGAGAAAGAAAGACTTGAGAGGGTTTCAAAAAATCAAAATGGTTGAAGTTCTAATAGAGCAGCCCAGTGATGAAACATCAAACAATCCATTTACTTTAATGGAATTTGGAAAATAAAACAAAAATATTCCGCCCCTTTTCTTTGGCTCCAAATAATGATGCTGTGGTCACGTGTGTTTTGTACGTAAACTAAGGAAAGTGTTTTCAGTTTCCCATATTTTTAAAAGGCAGAATGTATATTATAGTTGTACGTAAATGACTGACATTGGCAATATTGATTTATAGGATTTTGATGACGAAAATGCCAACATGACAAGGTACTCAAAACGGCAAATACGTTTAAGTGGACTTGGAGAAATCCCGGGTATGGCAGAATCCGGCTTTGGTCACACACGTTGACGTCAATTTCAGACGTCGACTGTTATCTACAATTGGAAGAATGATGTCATGACTTCGAAAAAGACTTTGTATATCATTGTATCAGTCATGATTCGCTCATCATGACAGACATTTTTTTGTTAGGGGGATCCTTGGCAGGGAACTGGTAAGAACTAGCAACTTAGAAAATATACAAACATATTATTTTGTACAATATCCTTTAATATAGGAGGAAAGCAAGCTCGACTGTATCTCATTCGATTTACTTTTTTAAAGGGGGAGGCGCAATTTCGCGTGAAGCAAATTAATTTGTAATCATTAGCGTCATCCTTCCCCAGCATTCGGCAAATCAAACAAAAGCAAAAATAATCAGACCCTCGTTATCTTCGAGCTGAGTGCACAACCGGTTTTCTTCCTCCAGGTACCAACCGGTTACCATAGCAACGTCATTCGGGCAAACATGATGAACGTGCGAGAGAAGATTAGCTCAATATTACCGCCTAATCAGGCTGTACATTTAGAAAGCGTGGGGCAGCAAACCAAAGGCCTGCTTGTTGCTCGTTTTATATTTTTCCACGATGACGTTTTAAGGGTTGCGGATGTACAAAGTGAATTAAGATAGCGCAATAATTTGTTTTCTAAAGTGGAAGGCACGTACGGTGTTTTCGTTTTAATCTTTCAACCATCTACTGCTTTACAGACATGGGCATTTGCCTTTCGAATAACGAAGTGTGGATGCTCATGTTGCTTTCATGTTTGTGAATAGAGAAGAGAAATAATTATTATGGACAGAAAAACGATCGAGGGGAATTGGATAGAACGGAACGAAAGAATCACTTTATTCTCGATAGAGGAGATGGTAGATATATCGCTGGGGCATGTATATATAGGATTGTCATCATGGAGGCGGGGCATGTTTGTGAATCGTGTCTCTCAATGTTGTTATTTATAAAAAAAAAAAAAAAAAGGGGGGGGGGGAGGGGGAATAGCAGCGTATTAGGTTTTTTGTTTACGGGGAGATGTTTGTTTTGGTCCCTAGTATTCCATCTGCCGTTCATTGTCCCTACATTCAACCTTCCTCTTGAATCTAGGATGTCTAGTAGAGTAGATTTGAACGATGCGGCCATCATATTTTAGAGCACTATCAATGGGACTGATTTCATCTTCGAAAGAGAGCATCTATAATGTTCCTTGGAGTTAAAGAAGATTGCACCAAAAAAAAAATCAACCCGTCAATAGCCTTGTCCATCTATTAAAATGAACGAACTATTACATAATCTGAACATGATATATTTTGGATATACAATGGGATATTGGATTTGCTCGTCAGTTGATTAAGTTCCGACAGCCTTTGCGATCGTATAAGGATATTCCATTATAACATTCTTTCTCTTTTTCTACTTCATGTTTTTTTTTCGGTATAGATTCATCTAAAGTTTAGTGACATTGATGATTTTTGTATTTTCTGTATCATAGTATATCATTAATCGACATTATAATATTACAAGCGGTTATCCCAAGTTAAAAATGATTTCTTTGGGATTCATTTGAAAAATGCATATAGTGTTTCACAAACTACCTCTCTTAAATTGGTACAAATAAAGCTATGTTTATCTTGTGATAGTGGTGTGTGTGTGTGTGTGTGTGTGTGTGGGAGGGGGGGGGGGGGCTTCCATTCCTACTTTCTTTCCCCCAAGAGCTGTAATGCCCTTCATAATTCTTGTATTGCCTGTATCACAGTTTATCCAATTCATTACTCAACTCGCAATGTAAACTACGCCCTCTTTAGAAAAAAGATTGTTTCTGTCCATCATAGATTGATCTAGTTTTGGAGGTTCTAATATTCTGAGATTTAGAGTATATATTCCTATAGTTATAGTCTTATCAACTAAATATATGATAAGAGGAAAAACAAGGAAAAGCAGAAGGAGGAGAAGAAGGAGGAGAAAAAGAAGAAGGAGAAAGAGAAGAAGGAGAAAAAGAAGAAGAGGAGGAAGAAGAAGATTTAGCATCAACAATACATATTAAACAGGCATTGAAGTAAGTTTTGTAGGGGCTTTCCTGCTACGCCCACTTTCATTTTAATTGATACAATGTTTGTTTCAAGATATCACACAAAAATAACATACAACCAACAATGTGCATGATGCATGAATACTGAGTAATTCATTGTAATTCAGGGATATGTAGTGGACATAATGTTCTTAATCTTCAAAGTGTTGTTAAATTATAGAACTGTACTACTGGGAAAATAAAAAAAATAAACCAAGATAAGTTAAACATCTTCTTGTACAAATCATCTTTTGATGGGGAGAGGTCTACAGAGAGAAATGCCAGACTATGTATGATTTACCCTAAGGAATTAGGTTTATACAAAAGTGTGCACCTCTAAATGATAATCAAAGAATATTAGGTGAAAAGGAAAGAGGGAAAACAAAAATAATTTAACCAAATATACTTCAAAAGGCACAAGGTGCTGAGCTTTTTTCTGTTTTTGTTGCATAAAATCATAAAAGGTTCTTTCTAGCAAAATAAATGTTCTGTTAAAATGTAACAAAGAATATATGCATTTAGTAATCCTTTTCTTTAAACTCCCAAACCTCAAATAAAGAAACATTTCATAGAACAAAATGGAAGCATATAAGCTGTACAATTTATACTCATCCTTAGAGGATGTGTGTCTCTTTTAACAAATGTAATTCTTATATTTACTAGTTTTAAAATAAAAGAGGTTTACTCTATGAATCTATTCCTAAAAATAAGAGATTAAATGAAACTGGCCATCAACCAGTAGAAGAAAAAGGGGAAAATAGAAAGAAAACATAATTCTGCAAAGAATGACTCATCAGATCCTCACACAAACAGAAGTAATTTAGTACATACATAAACAATATGTAATTTAAAAAGCTAGAAATCAATAAATGGTAAAAATGTATGGTTATGTGACAGGTTTCTCTTGTTCTCTTTTAATACTTCATTATTGTGTGTGTCTCTCTTCTATAGATAGAATTAATTATTTGAATTAAAGGATGTCCGGCCTCATGCCTCTTGCACTTGGCCGAAAGCTGCATCTTTTGATACAATGTAATGTTTTGACAAGATTTATAACTGTTACAAAACAAGATTGGCCAAACAACTCATTGAAAATTTGCATGCTCTTTAATATGGGATACCTTCAAGACCTCTAATGAGGAGAATATTTTTAAGCCTGTCTGCACTACTTTTAGCTACTTGCGCCCTCTATGTAGCAAACAATGCCTAAGAGGTGCCTGTTGGTCCCCCATGATCTCTTTTTTCTTACGTTAATTGAGAGCTGATTTGATGAGATAACCACCATGCAGGGAGGTCTAATCCCTCCTGGCAAAACTAGTGCAGACAGGCTTAAAACAGTTTGATGGTATTCAGCAATCGTTTTGTTCTTAACAAATTAACGATAGTCACAGATACATGTTCAACAATGTACACAATCAAATGCATCACAGATAGCAGTACAACAGAAGGAAAAACTATCTACAATAGCTACTTCTACATTGCCTGCAAAAAGGAAAAGAAAAATCGGCATCCTAAGTCTAATTCATTACACTTGAACAAAACAATTCTTTAACAATCACATATATATTAATTCCCTTCATGCTTTGTTGCACCTGTTGTTTACATGTACATTAGTTTCTTGCCTCTCTGTATGCTGTAAGTAAGTATGAATGCTATAGAAGGTTCATTTCTAAAAGTATTACATTTACTTATGAGTTATCTCTTTCTTCGCTTTGATAGACTGATAAAACAATTAGGGGACCTCATATCTCCACGTTTATCACATGTACAATATTTAGAATGTAAATGGATAACATACTGCAAATTTTGTATTTATAATAACAATAATAATGTATTTGTAAAGCGAATGTTCCATGTTTATGTACATGTTCAAATGCACTGAACAATTATGTTATTAACAGAAGAGGTAAGTTTTGAGATATTTTAGACATATTAAACACAGTAGTATATATTTATACAGTAGCTGTGCTATATAAATGGACATATTATTATTGTGGCGGTCTATCAATTGAATGGATAACAAAGAAAGAATTAACCCATTGAGTATGATTTAATCTTAGTATAACACACACTTTCCCTGCACTCCAGCCCAAAGTATCTCAGGCCCGGTATCCAACAAGTTAATACATTCTTTACCATGCAGCTGTTTGTCAGCACAATAACAAGATAGATTAACATACAATTGCCTCACAACATCGAAATTCCTTTACTCTACTTCTTAATTGAAATACAAATATTTGTTAAAGATGGTAATGGATTGTGCAATTCCATGGTATAATGTAACCTCAACGGTTACAGTCAATGCACAGAGTACATACTTGAAACTAAGTACTATGATTAGATTACACTCATCAACTGACGTATGCATACAGCGTGCTACCGCTCAGAGAGAGAAGGGATTTGACATTGCTGGAATTCAGACCTGTTAAAAAGAGAGAAAGAAACATAAAAATGAGGGGTTATCAAATTAAAAGTGTGACAAGAATTTTATTATATAATAATAATAATGTCAAGCTTATATAGAGCATAATATGCTGCCATCTCTATGAGCTTAACAAATAGCAAATAGTGTGATTTGTTAGACATACAGCTTCTAATAAGACAAAAATATATACTGGTATAATAATTGCAAATATCAGGCAATACAAAAGGGTAAGATATAGGTAAGTCTTTTGTTAACGATAAGGTTTGAACATATTTTTTAATATGTTTTTTTCTCAGATATAGATCGCTACAGTCTTTGTATGTGAACTTCAAAAAAATTGTCTGTTTCCATCATCAATCATTTCTAAAGATCTTTCTGAAAAATAAAAAAAATGTTGAAAAGCTATAGAATTATTTCTCTGCGTGTTTAATGGTCAAGGTAATATAAAAAAACATTAGGATGTAATGGTGAAAAATGGAGAGATTTGGTATCAATACAACTAATAATAATAACACTAAAGAATTGGAGCTTGGAGAATATTACACTTGTCCTGCCGACTCGAAATGTGCTTATCAGCTTGTTGGATATACCCATGTATTCTAGTCATTCAAGCCATTCCATACTGTGAAACTATTAGTAATAACGAGCCGTGATCCTTCACTCACCATTACTCTTGTTCTTTGACCGGTACAGCTGGATCTTCTTCCCATGGAGTCCAAAGATGACCCCCACATGGTGGGTCAGCTGGTCAACGGTCAGCAGGTAGTCACCTGGGGGGTTTTCCAGGAGCACCGTGCCCCGCCCACATGTAGCCCCTAGGGTGGGCTTGGCATCGCACAGCTCTACATTCACAAACTTGCAGTAGGGGTTGGGTCCGTTGGTCGAAGCAGTAGCAGCAGCCGTAGCACCCCTGGAGGAAGCACCTGGTGCGTCCTGATGACCTCTGGCTATGATCAGCTCAAGGCTCGGTCCTTTCAGCTGTAAAGGTGATAGAAATTTAAAAAAATCTAAATGTGAGTATTCAACAAATAACTAAAATACTATAATGTGTACAAAGTTTAGATAAACCATATTTTCTTGCACTTACACATATTCAAACTCTAGTGCAAAATATGTGGCCACAAAAATATCTAACATATACAATAAATACATTATTAAAGATAAACTTGAGTTCTGGTAAAAAAAGAAAATTAATTCACACAGAATCTAACGAAACTTACACTGAATGTTCAAGATTACAAATAAATGTCATGTGCCAAACAATTTTGGAAGAAAATGTATACTGGCTGAGTAATGAGCATAGAAAGATAAGGAAATCAAGGTAGTACTAGCCCCGACACCATTTGTGTTGTCCCATATACAATGTCCCATATACAATGAAATCAAGGTAGTACTAGCCCGACACCATTTGTGTTGTCCCATATACATCATTTTGTGTACAGTGATTGTTACTTTACCAAGACTGGGCAAAATTTATGATGATTTTGACGACTCCAGAACCTTGCAGTACACACCAATACTTACATGCTATATGATCAACTTTTTCTGATCAATTCCACACCTTTTTTTCACAATGCAATTGCATTACCAGAACTCACCTTTATCTTTAACATTAATTTCAATCCTAATAGTGACCTCAACATCAACAGTCACAATCCAATCAAACATCACAAATTTAGAGTGACTGCCTTTTTTTTGTCTGGCTGGTCTTTTGGCATGTTGAAATCAAGAAAAGGAGAGAGCTGGGTGTTAGATTGCATAAAAATATTACACAATGTCTTTTTTTTTATCAATGGTGAATTACAAGCAGATGGGAGAAGGGTTTAACAAATTTCTTACAATACTCATTTCTTTAATGCCATCTGCTCTGTCACAAAGAGATTGAGGGCTTCGTTTTTGTTGAAGTTGTCGGGGGGGGGGGGGGGGGGGGGGGTAAGGTGTTGGAGGGATGAAGTGATGATAAATCAAAATTGAAATTAATGATGTGGGGTTTACTAAAACTGCATTTTCTCGCAATCCAAATCCGGCAGCTAACTATAGTTTGTCATAACATCTGGAGATGTGTGGACTACAGAAATCAAAATTGCCACAACAGGTGAACACCTTGTGGATGTGTCATGAGACCGATTCCTAACTAACCTGAAATGTTTCTCTGATGGTCTCCTCTGCTCCAGCAGGCAAAGGGGCCAGTCTTAGTGGTTGCTTAATGGTGTTGAAGATGTACTCCTCATGAGCTGGGATGATCTTCGTCAATCTATCGCTAGCCGGTTCCACGTTGTAGAAGATGGTGATGTTGTCTGTGGGCATCAAGTTTGCCTGCAGCGCAAAGAACATTCAAGAAACATTGGAGTGTAGTTCATACAAAGATCCTAAATCGAACTTAACTCTTAGTTGGACTTAAAAATTATGGAGAGCCATCTGTAGCTTTAAAATCAAATTTATTCATAAGTGAAAATTCAAGTTTTTTCAAATTTTTATCAATTTCACATCAAGAACATGAAATCTCTTTGATAATAGAAAATATGAATGATTGAATAAAAATGTTATGCATTTTGAAATAACTTTTACAAAATATTTTCATAGATGCTGATGGCTTTCCATAATTGTTAAGTTCAACTTAGGATCTTTGTGAAACGCCCCCCCCCCCCCGGAGTGTTGTTCATACTCCCATTTTCACTTTGTACACATGATCTCCAGTGAAGAGCACGTTGATCATACTGTTGAGGCTCTTCTTCCAACTTAAAGGACTAGCCTACACTGTGCTTCTGTAAAAAGCTGCCATTCATGTTATCTGTTACATCACAGAAATCTACATACAAATTTACTTCACTGTGGTACCTCACACTGACACACAGCATACCTTTATTCCGGGATAGCTCCCAGGAGCTACTGACAGGGATTATCATTTTTTTTAAAGGATCAAGGTTTCAGGTTGATGATCAAACATTCAAAGGAGCTCAAAATTTCATTCAGAGTGGAAGAATGGCTATGTGGTTTGAAAGATCATAAGATTTTTTTATGTTAATAATAATAATAACAGGCATTTCTATAGCGCCGTCTATCTAAAAATTCTATTTCGAGGCGCATTTATTATTATCCCGGCTTTAGCCTAGCTGCCATTTATACAGCGCTCTAGCATTTCAAGGAATTAATTCCTGCCAGGTACCCATTTACAACACCTGGGTCGAGTGTGGCAAATGAAAATTAATCCCTTGCCAAAGGACATTAGTGCCGTGTCGGGGATCGAACCACAACCTTTGTATTTCATATCAAGTGCTTAAACCACTAGACTACGAGAGGAGAGATGAGAGACATTGTTACCTTTTTCCTGAGCTTCTGGATACGATTGATAACCTCTCTGGCCGCACCCTCGTCCAACATGGATTGGTCCGGTGTTACATCAAGAAGTACAAGGATCTAGAGTGATATCAAAACCAAACATAAAGAACGACTTTAAAAAACAACATTTATACAGCGAGTCCCATCATGATGAAGCCTCCTATAACAGAATACACGACAGAGCAAACAATGTCCAACCATGCCTCTTGATAACCCATAGATGTACGGACACCAAATTCCAAGATTTTTGTGGGGTCGAGAGGAGTTGTCATTCTCAACATTACTTTCTAAGTTACATGAAGCTGCCACAAAAAACAAATACATTAAGATAGAATTGCAAAAGACGAAATCTCTTCAATGATGCTCTAGAACAATGTAAAGAAATGTTCATGATTTAATGGTAGAAAATACAAATAAAGCCTTAGTGACCTATTAGTTACATTAGTAGGTTGGCAATTGATTATATTTTAAAACATATTTAACTGACCTTTCCATCTGAATGAGCCTGGTACTGTGAAGATCCCGATGCAGACTCCTCCATGTTGTAACTCAACCTCAGGTCATCCTTCCCTAGCACGTGACCTACGACCTCAATCTCACCCTTTGTAATGAAGCCCTGAAGCTGAGCATCAGTGAGCTTCCGGATCTCGTCCGAGACCTTCTTGAATTCTCCCTTGAGGCGTTTGCCGAGGATCATGTGATCTGGTTCCGCATGCAGGGAGACGTGGTACTTCCCCTTGTCCTGTGAGGTCGTGACCTTCCTCACGTTCAGTTCCTACAATGAAGATTCAAAATTAATAGTGAGTAAAATGGACTTGTAGTTTTGAATTTGTATTCACACTTAGTTCATAACTGTAACTCTAACTTGAGGTGTTGTGGTCTAATGGAAAAGTCTAAAATATTTGAATTTTTGCTTTTGAATATATTTTATTTTATGGCTATGACTGGCTCTCCATAAGGCCTAAAATAAAAACTTGTTACATTGCCCTTTGGGTGCCAAAACATGGGTTGGTCGGTCGGAAAAGATTTTATTTTTTTTAACTTTTTTTTTTGTTGCCCTCTTTTGGCCGATATTTTTCAGTTTTTTCAGTTGTTTTTTTTTTTTTTTTTTTGTCAGGCAATATATCAACGGATTCCAAATTGATGAAAAAATTTTAAAAAAATTCTTGATGTATATGTCCTTTCATCTCGTCTTTACGTAAATTTTCATGTTTTTTAGTGCCTTCAAAATGTGTCATGCATATAAAAGTGTTGTGAGCCTTTCCGTAGAAAACTCTAAACAGCGACCGTCGCCCAAATCTCCTTGGTTTCTAGCTGGTGCAGTGCATGGTATAAACGGGCGTATAAACACGTACACGAGGCCGGGGTCTACCTACGTGCACGTTTATGCTAGTAGGATTTTGAAACTAGGGCAGAACTTTGAAGACGAGTGAGAATTTGATTTTATTCATTCATATCTCATTTAAACAAACAAAATACATATTTTTGTATTCATTAATAAAAACAAATTTAAAAAAAAATAAAACAATAAAAAAACTTTTTTTAAATGCCGACCGTAGATTTTCAGGTTTTGGGGTCGGTGGCAAAGGGCAATCCAACATGTTTTTATTTTAGGCCTAATGTTGAAGTCCAACTTAGAGTTAAGTTCGACTTAGGATCTTTGTGAAACACTCCCCGGAGCTCTTACCTCGATGACATACTTCTCCAGGGACCTGATATCATCCAGGCACCCCTGATCGGTGTTGATTACGACCACCTCCTTCAGGGGATACTTCGTGGGTATGGTGGCCCTGTCTCGGATCACCCTCGCAAGCTCAATCACCGTCTGCATGTTGGACACGGCCGTCTCAATCTTGCTGTCGATCAGATCCTCCCTGTTCAAGAGTCAAGGAGCAATATCAAATTGGCAACTGCATTATCCACTAGGAACATTTGAGCCTGAATTCACAAAGGAGGTTTAAATTTAACCCATGCTTAAATCTTCATTTACATAAGTAACCCATGGTCTGAAATTTTGGCAAAATAAGCGTGACATAGTCAGAGGTCCCATATTAGACGCATGCAAGGGCAAGGTACGCTTAATTTGCGCAAATTTTAGACCATGGGTAATGTAAATGAAGATTCAAACCTCCTTTGTGATTTTTGGCCTTGGCGTTTATAGGCAGGCATAAATGATATTAATGAGAAGCAGAGGGAGAGAGGGGAAACAAGGGTACAAAGAGGCAACACAGACAAGCTTGTTTTAACTGCCTACAGTAATGTGTATGGGCATGACTAATTCACTGACTGCCATAGGAAATTACCGAATACAAGTGTGGCATCACTATCATTGTGCATAAATCAGGTTCAGAATTCACAGAGACAAATTATCAACCTAAAATTGGTAAGCCATAGCAAAAATATCACAGTTCTTAGTCCAAACACATAGTTTATCACATTTTAAGGTATCAATATCATATTTATTTCAAATTATCCCAATCACCTCTCCCTCATCCCTTTTTCATCCTCCTCCTCATTATCATTGCCATGACAACCTACCTTGGTTTAGGCTGCATCAGGTAATGTACACTCCTGGTGTCCTGTGTAGAGGCCACGTCCGTCTCTACCAGGTGCCTGAGGTTTTGGTACATATGCTCGGTGAGGAAGGGTGTGAAGGGTGACATGACACACACCATGCTGAACAACACACTGAAGAGGGCATGGAGAGCACCCTCACAGTCCTTGCTGCCACCTTCTCCCTGGAATGACGGAAAGAAGCGAATGTGGAGTTAAAGGCATCGTGAAGTGGTGTAATATTGACGCCCTAAAAAATTGCGCTTCAAAATGATCAAGAAATGCATCAAAAAAGTACAAATCTTTGAGTGACCGGTTTTACCATACTCGTTTTCCCCATTAGACTGTAGTGTTATGACAACCGTTAGGAAAACAAATTTTTAAATTTTGAATTCCAATCATAAATATCTTGATAATCAGACAGGCGAGTAAAAGTCATGGGGTTCCTGACTGACCCAAAGGTTTATAATTATCATTGCAGCATGAGCTAAATCCAGGATTTTGTTTCAGAATCTGAGACAAAGTTACCCAATCCCTTTAAGTTGCATCCATCACTGAGCATAAGGGGGGTCAATAATATACCTAAAATAAAACAAATTTTGTAAGGTCAGAGTGCCTCTATCTGTAAAGAGTCCTTGTCTGTGAATGCACCTAACTGCAGATTGAACGAGACACACAACAAACATAAAATTATAGTCTTCATTATAAGGATACATATTGATGCAAAAAAAAAAAAAAAAAAGTAATTGCAAAGAAACTGAAAAGCCCTAAAAAGCATCTTTCTTTGAAAACAAAACAAAAGCAGAAGTGCATGTAAAATGATAAAAATTTGTATTCATGTTACATCCTTGTTTTTCCAATGTCAAACATAATACACCATTCTTTTCCCTTTGGAATGAGAATATTATTTGTTCATATTTCACACACATACTCTTTAGGATATCAGGAATTAAATAGGAGTAATCATTATAGGATTATACAAACATTTCCTTCATTTTCAAGTCAAATATTTGCAGCTGCATACAGAGAAACAACATGAATTGATAAATACCTTTAGTCGCTTCCTGTTTGACCGGACATACCAGTTGGTCAGCATATCCACAAACTTGACCAGTCTCACCACAACCGTATAAAGACGGTATGCTGTAAGCAAGAACAGGGAGGAATGAATCTACGGGGCATGGTGACTTTTCAAGGAGAAATTGTTCAATGTACACAAATTTTTTTTTTTAAAGAATGATCTCGTAGAGATCTTTGGGGTCAATTGCTCCGTGGTTGATTTACTACACTAACCAAAGTCATAGACCAAACACTACACCTTCCCTAAGCCTAAAGGGTATCATTGATGAAATGAAGCCCAAAGCAAATGGCACCAGAACAATATTGGGTACCCATGAAAGTCCTCATGGAAAGATAATATTTGAAGGTAAAATTACGATAAATGCACAATACTTGTCCTTGGCCTAAGCGACCAGCAAAAGGGCATCTATTCTGAAGACAATCGTTAAATATCCCAGAAATAATTTCCTAATCGAAAGAAGAAAAAAAGTGACATACATCACTCGAACATAGTTGACTATAAATAAACAACAGTGTAATTTGAGATGGAGGATTGGACCATAGTTAAGAGTTAGACTAGGACCTAGGTGAGACCAGGACCAGAGAACTTACCAGCCATCTCTTGGTGGAAGAACTTGGTTAGAGACTGTGTGAAGGATAGGATCCACCGATCCATGATGTTATCTGTTGGCTTGAAGGTCTGCGCATTGTGACTGAACTTCACGTTCTCCTCCTGTAGGAAACAGAGGATGGACACATATTATAGTCATCATACAGACTACAGACCCAGGGGAGAATTGCTGAAAAAATTGCTGGTCGAGGAAGTGGTTCATACGTACATGGTCCTTGAATACAATTTTCATTGAAAGAAACACTTACGAAGGGAACCCACAACAAACAAATAGTCTTTAGAGCCTCGGCCCTGTCTTACAAAGAGTTGATATCAATCGCAACTATGTACATAAACATAGGAGACTGCAAACTTGTGATTGATTTGGATCAATCGTAACTCTTTGTAAGACGGGGCCCAGGTGTTCATGAAAGCAGGCGTAACCTATAAATCCCCTTTTTACAATCAAGCTAGTGGGGTTTAGCACACAGGGTACAATATTGATTTGTCAGACATATTTTGTGAAATACAAATACCTAAATAAGTTAAAAACCAGAATGAATGTACACTTGGACTCTCTATCCTCATTGGTGTGTTGGTTTAAAAACTAAGACATTATGCACTGAATTTGTTGTTTCAAGAGATAGATGAGAAGCACTTGGCTTGACAAAGTTCTACAGAAATGGATGAAAGCTGGCCTTGTTAGTTTCAAGGGGAATATACACTGATAATGCACACAAAAAAAATGGTCCAAAATCATTTATTAATTTTTTATTCCATTTGATTCAGTAATATTTACTCAAGCTAAATCCTGAGTTTGGGGCAAAAAACTGCACTAAAAAAAACTTAATTAGTTGTTCAAAGACATTTAATTTGTCTAAATAAATGACCTTCAGGCGCTTGAAAAGTACAATCTGAAGTAAATCTTCAAAATGGCATAATTTCTTAATTTTTCAATCAATTTTTAATAGTAAGATATCAATCTAAAGATCTCTTCCTGTTTCACAAGAATCACTCAATGTAAAAGTGTTTGCTGCCACCTGTAGGTGGGGGGTTGAACACATTTCTTTACTCCACTAAGTCAGCCCATGCAGTCTTTCCATCTTTCCACACACAATTTTGTATTCGCTAAAATGGGTCGAAAAGGTCCAAAATACATCAAAAAGAGGAAGGGTTTTAATGGAACCAGATGGCAAGACTGGAAAAAAGCCAGGATTGATGAAGAACCTAGCCCTCCAGAGCAGACAGCCTCTGAAAGAAAGCTGAAGCTAAATAACGCCCCTGCAACCCAAAATTCCAAGCCTGGTCCCACACAGTTAAATCCGTGTCAGGTTTTGGAGGGCAATTACCTCATCAGTGGACCTCTTCTGGCATCTGCCCTTCAAGAAGCCCATGTGTGTCCAGGAGGTAAGATATTATTAGATCATGTATTTATTTCATAAAATGTGTAGTGTTGAGATAATTTGATTCCCAAAGACAGAATTTTTCATGATTTGAGTAACTTGCAGACGCTACGTGAGCATGCAACAATATGCACGGCCTTGCTGGGCTTGAACATTTTATTACGGTGGTATTTTTTTTCTCTTCCCATATTCTAAATTCATTTATTGAATGCTGATGTGTAATATGCAGTGAAGATGTAAGAGTTGAATGAGGGACAATTCTAAATGTTTTTGTATGGTTTGATTTGCAGGACACCTTATTCCACTGGAGGATGCCACAAAAAGGAATGGTCTGAACACTTCCCTCATCCTCCAGTGTTCATCTTGCAATGCCGGGCACTCCTTCATGACATCAAGCAATCTTTTCAAAGGCAAGAAACCCGGCAAGTGTGCCGACATCAATCGGAGAGCAGCAGTGGCGGCTTCTGAGGTGGGACTGGGGAGAGCTGGCCTGGCTGACATCACCAGCATCATGGATATGCAGCAGCCATCAGCACCACAAAGCTACCAGCGTCATTTGAAACATTTGACAAAAGCTTCGGATACGGTACATAATTAAATGTCTTTGTTTTCGATATAGATTTAGCTTTCATATTTCGTTTTAAAAATATGCTGTTACATGAACAGGTTACTAATAAGGCATTTCATTTTTCTTATTTTATTTGACAGGCATTTGAGGAACAGATGAAGGAGGTTGCCCAGCGCCTGAGGGACGAGGCAAAGAAGAAAGACCCCTCCATCGGGCCGGATGATATTGTGGATGTGGCAGTGTCGTACGATGGTACGTGGCATAAGCGTGGGTACCAGTCGAATCATGGGGTGGGGGTGGTGATGTCGGTAGATACAGGGGAGGTTTTAGATCGGGAGGTTAGGTCAAAAATATGTGTAGAATGTAGTGCTAAGAAGGGATGGGATAAGGAGGGGGAGAAGTATAAGAAGTGGAAGGCTGGGCATTCATGTGATGGGGTTCATGTGGGTAGTAGTGGGGGGATGGAGTCAGCAGCAGCTAAAATAATGTGGCATAGGGCAAAAACTAATTATAAATTAAGATACACATACATGCTTTGTGATGGGGATAGTAGTTCTTTTGAGAGTGTAGAAGGGATCTATGGGGATGGGCATAAGGTACGTAAAATAGAATGTGTAGGACATGTAGGGAAGAGGATGTACAGGGCTTTAGACAACTTTCGCAAGGATTATTCACATAAAAAGTTAAGTGATGGTAAGAGGGTAGATTATGGGAAGGGTAGGCTAAGGGGAACATCGGATACGAAATCAATGGGAAGACTATGTAAATATTATAGGACTGCAATACGCAATAACGCTGACAAGAAAGCATTTGATACTGGGATAGATAAGGATAAGGCTGTAGAGAAAATGCGCAGGGCAATATTGGCTGTCCTTTATCACTCAGTAATGCTGAGTGATAATGACGTGCGTCATCAATTCTGTCCCGACAATGGGTGGTGTGAGTACAAAAATAAGGGCAAATTGGATAACAGCGAGGATCACTTAGACCCTGTGTTTCTCAAGTATCTGCTGCCTATATTCACGCGACTCAGTTCTTCAGATCTCCTTGAGAGATGCCTCCCAGGTATCACCCAGAACCAGAATGAGAGCTTCAATGCTCTCATCTGGAAAAGGTGCCCTAAACACCTGTGGAGAGGTCCACGCGTTGTTCGAACTGCAGTCAACCTTGCAGCTCTTTCGTTCAACTGTGGCGCAGAGAATGGTCGCAACAGAATATTCAAGCACTCTGATCTCGTAATGGGAGCTCATGCCACCTTTGGAGCGCGAAAAAGGGATTACGCTAGGATTAATAATGCAAAATGGAAATCTAGTAAATTAATGAAAAAAGTTAGGGAATTACGTAGGAAAGCAAGGAAAGCTAGGGAGGAAGCAGAAGAAGAGAGGGATGGGGGGTCGTATTCGACGGGTGCCCACTAATATGGCGACAAGATCAGTTTCAATGTACCTACAATATATGGCGTGTCAATTAACCCATTTTGAAGTTGGTCTTGGCTTCATAAGCTTATCCATGTATATCTCTATTTATTTAATCATGTTTGCACATACTCATTATGATGTTAATTTCAAATTTCCTGTTGTAAATATTCTTTATAGTTTTTAGCAAATTTTTAATTCTTATGATATATATATTCCTTAATAGTTTTTATATAAATTTAATTTGAATTTTCATGATGTATATATTTGTTAATAGGTTTTATATGAATTTAATTTGAATTTTCAGTGTTTTGTTTGTCTGTCCTTCTTTCCTTCTTTTCTTAGTGACCTATAGTTTAGTTTCTAGCTACATCATGTATAGTTCACTGGATGACCAGCTTTGCACTGCCACATCCACAATAGCTGCCAGCAACAGTATTCAGGGAAGCTCGGCTACATCAACAGATATCTACACTGGTAGCTGGGCTTCCCCATCTAATTAATTATTAATTTAATTAACTTAAAGGTACTATGTCCCATTTGCAGGCCAAAAAAAATGAAAAAGTTAAATTCCGACTGCATTTGAAAGATAATACTAATTTAGAACTTCCCTAAAAAAGGTGGGGCTTGAAAATGTCTTCAAGTGGGAAAATAACGACTATTAGTTGTCAAATCGACTTTAGGGCTATAGAGCCCAAAAGTAATAGTCTTTTTTTTGTATTGAAATTGTCTTTTTTATTTTTTGGTCACTTCACAGCACATTGATTTGACAAAATTATTAACACACCAGTGAAAATGAACATTTGATTACACAACACATTGAACGTTACAGCTTATTAACCTATCAACAACAACAAAAAATCTTTCTTATCTGACAGCAGATATCCATTGGGCCATGCCCTGCCACCTGCTGTCATGGGCAGCTTCTTTGTCATTGCGTATAGCAATGTATTTCTCCATTTTATACGATTTAAACAATAAGGACATGAAGTTAGAAAAAGTTGGTTTAACTAATTTGCATCTATTTAAGTAAATTGTTTTCTTTGCAATTATTAATATATGGTTAAAAAGAATATAATTCTTCGACAATATACCAAGAATTACCGTTTTTTCGGTTAAAATCGAGAAATCAAACATAGTCAGCTCTTTTCCGAGCTGATTCCAAAAATCTTGTACTATTGTACATTTCCAAAAAAAATGTTCAATCGTTTCATTTTCTATGTCACAAAAAGAACAGTAATAGTCTTGATTTTCAGACAATTGTACCGAATGGTCATACGTTTTATGCTGCGCAAAGATCAATCAGTTTAATCTTGGCCATCACAAGAAGTGGGCTATTGATGTAGACAAATGCTCATGTACCCTTTACAACTCTTTTCATGTATGTTATTACCAAAGAAGAAAAAAAGCCAGTCAGTCACTCAATAGTGTCTGACAGTGAAGTCTAGCAAGTAAACGGGTTTCCTTGCATAATTTGACTATGAGGACACTGCTAACGTTTAAATTTCACAGATAGGACAAACATGACATATTCATAATTCCTGCAAAGTTCTACAGAATTTGAGGTTGGCTGCACAAGGGACATAGTACCTTTAATGAAGAATTTTTAAATGAACTTTTAATTGAATCTCAGACATTGTAACAATTTGAATGATTAATAAATTTATCTGTATATTTATTGGAAAAAATAGTGTAAGTCGTCTTTAACTCTGTCGGCAACATGTGTGGGTATGTAAAATGGAAAGCTTCTTTTCTTCTTTGTTTTATCAAAAGTAAGATTTTCAGGTGCATGGTGTGATTGAGATATGGATTTTGGGAGTATGCAACAGTTGATTGAGTCCAAACTTGGTCTTTTTTAATTTTAAAACAAGGGAAACGCTCTCGGCGGTCTCGCCTGCATGACGCAATTCAATATGATAAACCAGAACGTCAATGACGTAGCGCTCATCCGCATCTCGCAACAACAAATATCCTAAATTTTATGTGGTACACTTTTGAACTGGTCAAAAAATAAAAATTTGATGCCCTGGAAGGTACATAATTTAATTTCATTTGCATAAAGTACCATAAATAATCAATGGAGCAAAATCTCATAATTCTGTGTAGAAGTTTAGTGTTCCAAATTTAGCTATACCAGATAAGACAAACCAAATCAAAATCGGTCAAGAAATGAGGGAGAAGAAGCAATTTTTGTTATTTTTGGAATAAATTTGCATAAATTACCATTATTAATTAATGGAGAACAATTTCAAAATTTGGTGTAGAGTTTAGTGTACCAAAGTTAGCTCTACCAGATAAAGCAAACCAAATCCAAATCGGTCGAGAAATGAAGGAGAAGAAGCATTTTTTGTGATTTCGAATAAATTTGCATAAATTAGCATAGATAATGAATTTCACGATTCTGTTTATAATTTTTAAACCCCCCTCCTAGCCCTATCATATGAAACAATCAGAATCAAAATCGGTTGAAAAATAACGAAGAAGAAGCATTTTGAAAATCTTGATGTTGATGCCACAACAAAGTCCAAGTTTGTTGACCTTAAATGACATTTGACCTTAACTTAGTGACCTGAAATTCTACTCACATGATTGGGGAGACTTGATAACCCTATAGTCCAAGTTTCATTGACTAAGAACTTATACTTTCAAAATTATATCAAAAATTCAAAAACTTAACCTTAGGTTAAGTTTTCGATGATGATGCTACAACATAGTCCAAGTCTGTTGACCTGAAATGACCTTTGACCTTGACTTTGTGATCTGAAATTCTACTCACATGATTGGGGATACTTGATTACCCTATAGTCAAAGTTTCATTGACTAAGAACCTATACTTTAAAAACTATATCAAAAATTCAAAAACTTAACCTTAGGTTAAGTTTTTGATGTTGACGCCGTCGCCGTCGCCGCCACCGGAAAAGCGGCGCCTATGTCTCGCTTTTTGCTACGCAGGCGAGACAAAAATGAGCAATTCTTTCCTCATAATTAGCTTATGAATACATAATTAGGTAATCTGAAAAATGATTGGTCAGAAAAATATCATTAAACAAGGGAAACGCTCTCGGCGGTCTCGCCTGCATAACGCAGTTCAATATGATAAACCAGAACGTCAATGACGTAGCGCTCATCCATATCTCGCAACAACAAATATCCTAAATTTTATGTGGTACACTTTTGAACTGGTCAAAAAATAAAAATTTGATGCCCTGGAAGGTACATAATTTCATTTCATTTGCATAAAGTACCATAAATAATCAATGGAGCAAAATCTCACAATTCTGTGTAGAAGTTTAGTGTTCCAAATTTAGCTCTACCAGATAAGGCAAACCAAATCAAAATCGGTCAAGAAATGAGCAGAGCTGCCAACCTGTCATTTTCAAAAAACATATTATTCAGCTTGAAAAAGCATATTTTTAGGTGAAAAAACATATTTTGCCTGTTTTTAATTTTTTTCGTTATTTTCCCTGTAAAATACTATTGCAACTATGTTTCTTTTATTAAAAATGTGTACCAATCATTGACAGCTGCCAACCTATCAATTAAAAAAAAAAAAAAAAAAAAGTTTAAAAAAAAATATTTTTAAGGAAAAAAAAATTGTATTTTTAAAAATATACGTTAAATATATTTCCCTATTTTATCGGAAAATTTAATAATTTAAATACATCACAATATTTTAGAAAATCTGAAAATAAAACGCTAAGTCAATGAATATGAGGGTCGAATCAAATTTGTACACAAAGTCAATGCATCAGCAGGGTCCGGTGTTTGTTTATCATTTGACTTTTTGAAGATACCATCACATTCGAAGGGCTTGCGATAATCGAAAAAACTTAGAATGAAATCACTGATTTCTTGATTTTTAGCGCTTTTTTTGGAGAAACTGTTTCTTAAAACTGGGCTAAGCCCCCGCATGCTTTGGAAATATGGCTCTGATTCCGCATATTTGACGGCAAAATTTGGCTTTTAGGATGGATTTTTGGAAGTGACAACGGGACTTTCTTGTACTAGTTAGTGAGTGACAATGTGTGTAGTGCATTGGTATTTTGCATGTGTTATGGATATGGCAATTGGATTCGCTGGCTCGATACTCGGTACATGTACCGTACTGTATGCATGGACTGGGGAAATGTGCACGTCTTTGAGTGGTGTACATCCCCTGTGTTGTGTGCAATGCGGATGCGTGCGCGCTGCAGGAATCGCCAATACAAAGCAATAGCACAACTCTGCATACGCTCGTTCTCACAGCCAGCCACGTTTGCACAGCCATACTCGAAACTTTCAAAAAACGTATTTTAGCACAGCAAAACGTACAAACGTATTTTACCCCCAAAAAACGTATTAATACGTTAAAAACGTACTACTTGGCAGCTCTGAATGAGGGAAAAGAAGCAATTTTTGTTATTTTTGGAATAAATTTTGCATAAATTACCATAATTAATTAATGGAGAACAATTTCAAAATTCTGTGTAGATGTTTAGTGTACCAAAGTTAGCTCTACGATATAAAGCAAACCAAATCAAAATTGGTCTAGAAATGAAGGAGAAGAAGCCTTTTTTGTGATTTCGAATAAATTTGCCTAAATTAGCATAGATAATGAATTTCACGATTCTGTGTAGGAATTTTAAATCCCCCTCCTAGCCCTATCATATGAAACAATCAGAATCAAAATCGGTTGAAAAATAACGAAGAAGAAGCATTTTGAAAATCTTGATGTTGATGCCACAACAAAGTCTAAGTTTGTTGACCTTAAATGACCTTTGACCTTAACCTAGTGACCTGAAATTCTACTAACATGATTGGGGAGACCTGATAACCCTAGTCCAAGTTTCATTGACTAAGAACTTATACTTTCAAAATTATATCAAAAATTCAAAAACTTAACCTTAGGTTAAGTTTTCAATGATGATGCTACAACATAGTCCAAGTCTGTTGACCTGAAATGACCTTTGACCTTGACTTTGTGATCTGAAATTCTACTCACATGATTGGGGATACTTGATAACCCTATAGTCAAAGTTTCATTGACTAAGAACTTATACTTTCAAAATTATATCAAAAATGCAAAAACTTAACCTTAGGTTAAGTTTTTGATGTTGACGCTGCCGCCGTCACCGGAAAAGCGGCGCCTATGTCTCGCTTTTTTGCTACGCAGGCGAGACAAAAATCATAAAAAATAAAGAGAATTGTTTTTTTCACCAAATGGACAATTCATTGACTTAACACAGCAACACCAAACAACTTCAAAGAGTTTCAACATGAATGAGAAGTGATAAGAATATTTTTAATGTATTTCTTTATATTACTGATATTAACCAAATCAAGTTTTCTTTATAATTTAGAAGGATTCTCCTGATGTATCCTCCCGAACGTTTGTCAGGAATAATGAAACTCCCCACAAATCTAAAATCACTTGACCTACCGAATGGTTGGCAATAAGAAAATCTTACCCTTTCTAATCTCTCTAAATTCTGCATGAGGAATCTGTAGGCATTGAACCATGGCAGAAAGATGTCTTTGAGAACATCCCTCACTCCCGTCTCCTGGAAACGTAGATTCTCAGCTCGGACCACGGGTGAGTTGATCAGATAGAGCCTATGAGAGAAATATTCAAGTGTATAATTGTCAACTAGAAGTACAACAGATATCATATTTTTCATTCATATTTTCTTTATCTGAATTGAAAATGCAGAATCTAGATGCAAACCATGGAAAAATCGACCAGATTAGATCAGGGAGGAATATACATGTAAAAGTGCATCATTAACAGCACAAAACTTATATCCTATGCTGATTGGTGTGTTCATTATCTGAACTTGAAATGGAGAAGCAAACCACTCTAGTGCTGATGAGATCTAAGTCCGGTTTCATGAAACTTGTTATCAATAACAAATGCTAAATTTCTACGACAAATCAGCCGATCAAAAACATGATTAAAGTAGCTTATAACAGTTTTAGTAGCTCGTTATTGATACCAAGTTTCATCAAACATGGCCCTGGTCTGGGAAGGAGATACCAGTGCATTAGTGTTAACTTTAAGGGCAAGAGTTCACACTATTGTATCTTGTGAACCAATATAATTTACAGTATGGATCCCTTGGTAGTTATGACATTACATGTGGTCCAGCTCTATTTGCTGATACAAGTGATGTCTCCAATAACACCTTAATTTTTAGAGTATGAATTTGAATTTTTGATCTTTGGCTTTGATTTTGGCTTGCAATTGAGGGTTTATGTTGGGTGTAAATTTAGCTTTAATATTGGGGTTGGGGGTAGGTAAAATGCATGGTCCAATGCTGAGGTTAGGCACTTGGTTAAGCGTTTAGTGTTGCATGCCTCATAGAACCTACCTGAGGGCATCTGCACCATACTGGGTGACGACGTTCATGGGATCAGGGTAGTTCTTCTTGCGCTTGCTCATCTTCTGTCCATCCGATGCCAGGATCAACCCGTTGGCGATCAGGTTCTTGAAGGCAGGCTTGTCAAAGAGGGCGACAGAGATCACGATCAAGGTGTAAAACCTAGTAAGGACAAAGAAGAATAGCCTTGGTGACTTTCTTTTCTTTGGGGTAGGTTGTAATGCCCAGAAAAGGAAGATGAAAATTCAGCCATATTACAAAAGAAAGGTTCAGACAGTACAACAAAACAAATAGGTATTTGTGTGAATACATTGCATGAATATTAGATGATGATAATAATAATAATAGGCATTTATATAGCGCCGTCTATCTAGACAATTCTATTCCGAGGCGCATGGCATGGGAATATGGGAGGATCAATATATGGATAAATATATCCTAACCACTTTTCTCCAAAATTACAACAAAATGCTTTTCATTAATGTTTGCTGTCAGGAAGAACAATAAAAAACATGTAAAAACATTAGACCTCTGTGTTGATTGATAAATTATTGTTCCGTGCATATTTATACACAGTGTAAAATTACTAAGTATGAACTTTGAAATATTTTAATATCTATTATTTGAAATAGATAGTTCAATTACCATCCTCTTGTCTGGTCGATACCCTCAGCAATGAAGTTGGCAGGGAAGCTCTCTTCAAACTCCTTCTTGTTCTCAAATGGGTAGTGCAATTGGGCGTAGGGCATACTAAATTGATAATCAAATTAAGTTTGCATTAGTCAAGAGGTACAAATTATTAACATTGAAACAGATACTTATGTATATCCACGAGGCGAGTAATAACATCAGTAAACCATTAATACGTAACAACTGAACACCCTGAAAATCATGCTTTATTATGAGTAGGTAAGTGACAATTTTCCCCAAAAGCTGTTCCAAGATTTTTTGTTTGTAATTCTTCTTCTCATTTCAGAGACATGCTTGTTCTATATATAAGGAAATTCCATTCAATTGAACAGCCTTTCAAACCATAAACCAATTGCTGTAAAAGTATGAATATTCATTACATTTATAATCAAACAACATAATGAAATGTAATATCATTAATTTTTTTATTTTTTTATTTTAAGGACAGCTTACATCTGTCAATGAAATGCTACAATCTAACTGTGGTTATCCACCATGACTGGTGCCGCCCCTCCCTCCCCAATGATGAAAGTACGCCCTAAATCTTTAGACCCATGCTACACCACCACTAACTACATACCTGCCACTTTCAAACCAGCAATCAAAGACTTCTGAGACACGACGTAGGGGTGGCATACCAGGACGCTTGGATGGGATGGTCAGCTTATCAACACTGTAAAGCACAAGGGATGAAGAATCAAAATGTAAATTGTTTTAATCACGGAAGAGCTTTACGTAAATTGTTTTCTATGTCAGTGTCACAAATCTACTTTGAGGATCAGCATTCACTTTTGAAATTCAATATTGTATATCGTAATAATAATAATAACAGTCCTTTCTTGTATAGCGCATAACACATTATGATATAAAGTCTCTATGCTCTTCCAAAGAGCTTTGGAAATAATTACCCTAGCTTTAGCTCCGGCAGTCGTTATCAGCGCACAGTAAATTTCAAGCAATAATCCTACCAGGTACCAATTTACTTCACCTGGGTTGAGTGTGGCAAGTGTAGATTAATGTCTTTATGGTATCAATATTCAACCTTTCAAACAGATCTTTGTAAAAGTTTGAGAAACATGTAGGTAGAAAGCATCTTAAATGTTATCTTACATAGAAGTGTCACAAATCAATTTTGAGTATCGGCATTCTCATTTAAGTTTCAATATTTCTTTGCTTAAAATTACAAAAAGATTGACATAAACATTTTCTGATACATGTAGATTGATGCATGATTCAACTACAGAAGACTTGATGTTAAACTGTACCTTTAAAGCATGTCTGCACTAGTTTGGCCAGGAGGGATTAGACCACCCTGCTGGTCACTGACATGTGATTATCTCATCAACTCAGCTCTCAATTAACATACCGGTAAGAAAAAGAGGATCATGGGGGACCGACAGGCACCGCTTAGGCATTGTTTTCTATATAGAAGGAGCACGTAGCTACAAGTAGTGCAGTGGGGCTTTAAGAAGAACTTTTAGAACAGGAGTTCTGAAGAAAAAAGCCTTCTCACCTCTCCCTGTGAAGATCAGTTGTATCTACCCCCGTCAGTTCATTGAGCTCTGCGATGGAGCCAACGCAAACGATCTCCTCGAGGTCCTCGCTCACCCACAGAGGGATGGGAGTGCCAAAGTATCGGTTCCTAGAGATGGCCCAGTCGTGTGCGTCACGCAACCAGTTGGCAAAACGCTTCTCCTTCACAAACCCTGGTACCCTGAGTAGATGCAATGGTAGTTTATTGAAATAGATTCTTTTAATGTGAAAATTAAATGCTTTAGATATTTTATTAGTTGAAAGAATGGAAACATATTTATATGTATTTATGTCAATCTACGTGGAAAACAAAAAATATAAATGTCATCCCGCCAGAGTATATCATAATAAACAGACCAAAATAAACATGAAGCATTAGACATCAACTTTCAGAAATAGTAAAGAACCAACTTTATCCTCCAAAAAACAGAGTACAACAAAACAATGACAACAAGGACACTTTAGCAGTTCAAATATTAAATGTAAGGTTGAATTATGAAAAACATACAAAGGCCACCCAAGGGGGACAAAAAGGGTGTTTACAGTAGACAGGTGGCCTTTTTAGCCAGGTTCTATAACATGCGTCTTCCTGAAGTAAGACAATAAAGATGGCCACTATGACATACAGCCTTTATAGAGAGGTCGTCACTAATGCAGGTTCCATCGGATCATAAAAGGTTCAAGGACTACTATGATGTCTTATTGTCTTACCAGTATGTGGTCTCGTTGTTAGCTAGAAGTCTCTCCGACATATTTTGAACCCTAATAAACCAGCTCGGTACGGCCTTGTAGATCAAAGGCGTGTCCGAACGCCAGCAGAATGGGTAGCTATGCTTGATGTTGCTGCTGTCCACCAGACGACCTAGCTCCTTCAGTTTCTTGATGATGTTCTTGTCGGCATCCTTCAAAATGGAACACGGTATAATTATTGGGTAGGAGATGATAAAAGGAACTAAAGGTGAAGAAAATAAATGATAATATGCAATGACAAAACAGTTTCATCACACAACTGAAACACTACAAACATGTGGTGCTCTGGTTTTGTGTCTAGGTACTTGGTAGTATGCACTGGTTGAAGCCAACGAACAGAACATAAGATGAACTTAACTCCTTGTACTGAAATTAATCAGAATTAGAAATATAGCTACATGTTTTAGTATAAAATATATGTTGAATGTATACATAAGAGAAAGGGAGGCTCTTATAACATGGTCCACAAAAACAAAGAACATCTAATCACTAGCCTCTGGGTAATTAACTATGCAAAATTTGACAAAATCAAACCCTTTACTTCTACAGGTGTGGAATACTATCCACATTCTACACAGCCTGAGGCATCTGACCATTCAAACTGACCTTCACATACTGCCCAACAAAGTCTGTGACCTCACTGGTGAATCGACCGCTGGCATCCACAGGGCAGACGACCTCCTCCTTGGAGATGATGCCCTGTTCCAGACACACCCGGTAATCATCCTACAAGAATAATGGAGAAACAGAGATATGTGTCATTCAACTTTAAAATTCAGATTGATTAGCAAGCACTGAAATGGATCTTGATCATTGATCATCATTCAAATGATATCATGCTTCAAGCACATCCTGTAATCATCTTGAATAGAAAATGTTATTTGACTTTCAACTAGTATTGTTAGTAACGTTTTGTATTTTGGATGTATACAATATAATCGTAAGAACTAGTACAACGCTATAGTAATGAAGAGATACAATATTGATATATAGTGAACAAAGAAAACCAATCTCGACTAGCATTTGTGCTAACTTTTGCTTTTCTTTTAGCAACAACTTGAACTTTGTATAAATGTGTTTGATGTAAGCATTAATTAAGCTTTTGCAGTAATTCATTGTCTTGTACATTATGTACAGATTGTATTTTATTGTTTTGCCTTGCATACTTTGTTTTATGATATACATACATTTTTTTATGATGTACATACATTTTCCACTGTGCTACTTCATTTATCATCAATCTTCATGACCCTCCAAGAGCATAGGGCATATTCACAATTCCCAACAAATCATTGCCATGTCCTGGATAAGTGATTACCAAAACCACAAAATCATTCAGCAAGTACAGTTCTTGCAAGATCTTCACATCTTGTGTAATCTTGAGATTGTCAAACGAGTGAAGAATCTCATGAGTGATTTCAAAGTTGGAATAGCGGGTGACATAAAATATCTAGCTCAACAAGATGGAAGATGGATCCATTTCTATTAAATCCAGCATTTTCTCAGGCTCTTTTATATGTAAAGATTCCCAGAGAGAGTCCCATTGCGATCTTGGACTGATGCATAAAGCAAATGAGTGTAAAGAGCTCTTCTTTAACCCTATATATATATATATATATATATGACTGCTTATCAAAACTACAAAATCATTCAGCAAATACAGTTCTTGCAATATCTTAACATCTTGTGTAATTTTAAGATTGTCAAACAAATGATCTTTGCTAAAGATGCTTACCTGTCCAAAGAAGGCTGCTTGGTGGACGACTCCTGTACCACTGTCATTCGTCACATAGCCATCCGTACAAATCTTGAATGCACCGGTCTTTTTCAACTAGATATACAAGAAAATAATTAGAGAGTTACCTTGGAAACACTGGTTTCTCCCAGCTAGAATGGAGCAAAACAATTTCAACTCAAATTTGTTTTAAAGTTTGTCTCAAAATTATTACTCTTTACATACATCTTTTGAAAAAAATTGTCATGTGATTGTTTGATCTAATGAATTATACGGAACATCAATTTTAACCACTGTAAAATTGTTTTTCTTCTTCTTCTTCCTAAAATGGCATACAGATTTCAATTTTTAGCCTACCTTAACTTGCAGATGTAAAAAAGGAGGAAAAGATACTTCTTTGTGTTTATTTACTCAGATCACATTATATGTATTATGTGTTTAGATCAAAACCCTTACCAACGATCCTAATATCTGTAAAAGCTTTGCATCTCACACAATTTAAATACTATATAGTTACATCTGTTACTTGATGATAAAAGCCAAATCTGTTGGAAATATAGCATCACTTGAAGCCTATTTGCACTAGTTTGGCCAGGGGGATTAGACCTCCCTTCGTGGTCACTGGCAGGTGGTTATCTCATCAAATCAGCTCTCAATTAACATAAGAAAAAGGGGAACATGGGGGATCAACGGTCACCGCTTAGGCATTGTTGGCTATATAGAGGGCACAAGTAGCTACAAGTAGTGCAGTCCCACTTTTATCCTTACCTGAGCAAAGTATGGAAAGAGTGGTTCATACTTCCTACCCTTGAGAGTGGCTCCTTTGAATCTGTTAAATGTAGAAAATAAATGTCAATGAGTTGGCAGTGGTGACAGTCATCTGTTCAACAAGAACCCATTTAAGGCTCGTCCAGACGTGACGCTGCAAAACTGCAGCCTTTTTCTGACAATAAAGTAGATTGTAATACGCTTCACATTTCTGTATCTTATAACAAAAAGTTTAGTAAATATGTGCAAGTCCTTTGCTGTGTGCAGTTGCCTTTCATTTACACATTTTTCCAAAAAACGTGGTAACTTTTTTGAGGCTGTTTACCAAGCCAATACAGAACAAAAAGAAATTTTCCCACATAGAAGTATGCAGCTTGATAAGTCTACTTTTAAATCTGGATGTTTTTTTTCTTAAATATATTAGAGTCATAATATTGTAATCAGGATAATATTTTGTTGTTTTAATGACAATAAGTTTAACTAAAATTTTCAAACGATGTTCATATCTATCTTGAAATTTTCTCTGTGGAGAGCTGCACAATGAATGTTATCGTCTCCATTGTAACTTATTTATGTATGATATTGTGTCAAATAACCTCATATAAACGTGTAAGCTTATACATAAACAGAATTAATCAATCTCAGAAACATGTTCAATTCTCTCTAACAAATGCAAAAACAAAGTTGTCAAAAAGCAATACATTTTTAGCACAAAGTGAATTCCAGTACAACAACAATACATCCAGCAATACCATAGAGTCTTGCCAATTCTTTTTCTTACTTGGCCATGATTTCATATTCCTTCTCCTTCTTGAACAAGGCCCCTAGTCTAGACTCCATCATGATGTAGACCTTGCCGTCCTTCTTGTGCTTGATCTTCACATAGTCCATGGCAGCGTTGACGCAGAGGGCCAGGTTACTGGGCAGGGTCCAGGGTGTGGTGGTCCAAGCAATCATGCTGACTCCAGCCTCGTCATCCAAGGGGAAACTCACAATCACTGGTTGACAGATAGAATGGGAATCAGGGAGTTAATGAAGTAGCAAACCAATGCAAAAAAGGACAATTTTCCAGTTACTAACAAAGTAAACGTGATGGGTTATGTCCAAAGATACTATTATTTCAGATCACTGGGGAGCCATGGTGATCAATTTTCATGGTTAGACTCTAAGCCAATTTCATAATATCCCCACAAAGGTTAAAGCCCATTCTGTAACTGCATCAAAACATTATTGTCATACAGTCCCATCATCAGCATATGTCCTCAATAATAATAATCCCTGTCTACAGATCATTGACCACTGAGGAGCACTCTCTACTAGTCCTTGTGCATAAATATTTTTTATTGAAAAATGGACTTTAAACGCTGATGATGATGATGGTCATTTGACATGATTTTCCTTACCAAAAAAGAGTAACCTTTGAATGAATTTCTCTTCATTTTTTGCTTCAGCTTGAGTAGGTCATGAATTTTTTCTCTTCTTTACTCACCTGCAGGATCTACAACATCCTTGTAGTTCTGTCCACTCTCAAAGTTAGAGAGAGGCGTATTGCACGCAGTGGAATAGGGCATCACCTGTTTGTATCAAGAGAATGAATAAAGCATACTGCATTCTTAAGAAGAACAAAAGGATGAATTTCCTATCCGTAGTAAGCCTGCATGAATGGTCAATAGATTGCATCAAGAAATAAAAGAAAGATAAGTTTTCAACACACTTGAAAACAAGAAAGAGTAGATAAATTGAAATAAATTTGTTGTTCTTTATAAGACTCTCCTAGCATAGTATAAATGAGATGGCAAGTAGTTTTTATATGAATCATTGCCACATGGATGAAAACAGCAGCAAAAACGGAGTAATCAACACGTTTTCTTACTATATTCAATCTGCTTACAATTTCCCTTATCAAAATACAAATATCTAAACAGGCTAAGTATATCATTCAGTCAGGAGTTTTGTACCACAGTATAAATTGCTTTAGAATTGTCCAGGATAACAGCTCAGTAAATAACACATACCTTGAAGCCTCTGTAGACCATTCCCTTGTCAAACAGCTGTTTGAAAACCCACCACACACTCTCCATATACCATGGGTATAGGGTCTTGTAGTCTTTCTTGAAGTCTATCCAACGCCCAAGACGGGTGATGATTTGCTAAAAGGCATATATATGAAAAGCTTTTATCAGAGGTGGTGGAATCAATTTTGTTTAGGGGGGGGGGGGGGGGGTATGGACAACAATATTGTGTAAAAAATGCCAGTATATGAAAAAGTACTGTTCAGGAAATCTTTAAAGGACAAAGGGGTTGGAAATCAGCTGTTGGTAGACAGGGTCCCTACCATAACTATATACCTAAATGAACTCTTGTCATGACTCACAAAAATATTTTCTTTTTAAGGAAATATAGATATTATAACATTTCTTCCTGTTTATGTTGGCAGGTAACTGGATCTTAGAATGAAAGAAGGAATAACTCTTAATGTTAAATAAAGATAGAAATAGAAATATACTACACAAGGGATTAAAAAAGGGAAATGAAAATAAACTTAATTTCCGAAACTTGTACTTACATGAAGTCATATTCAATCAACCATTAATTCTAATTTGCAATTCCTATCATCTTCTACACAGAGACTAATCACTGTCCAATTTCAGCTTACCTCCCATTCCCCAGCATAGCGAGAAACAATTTTTCTACACTCATTGTTGTAGGCTTCAATTCCCATCTTTGCCACATCCTCGGGTCCAGTGATGCCAAGCTTCTTGTCGATTTCATATTCCTATTTGAGTAAAAAAAAAAAATAGTCATGAACAGTGCTAGCATCAAGTAGAATTTTATGAATTAGATTAGTAAGCTGTTGTACAGTGTATGATTTAATGGGAACCAGAGATATTAAAAAACAATCATATTTTTCATATAAAAAGCAAAAGAAAGTGAAATACTTTGAAAGCTAACAGTAGCAAGCTAATGGTAACATGTTTTAATCAGAGATAGGTATGATATCTTGAAATGCAATAAATTTCACTGGAAATGAAGGCAGGTTACTGAATCCCAAGATATACAAGTAAAATAATGAAATTTTTAAGCTCTTCATGCAAATACAAACATTCATAACTTTCTTTTTCTGTATTGGTCTTTTCCCCCCTCCCAACTTTACTGATAGGTTTCTCTAAATTTCAGGCCTTTTTGAGCCAACTCTATCTCAGAGTAGAATTTCCCTTTATAGAGTTGATAAGCCAGTACTAATCTTGTGTATTTGTGCTAAACACCACATGGTGCCTGAAAACGATGCACCTGGCCATGTTTACTCATTAAGTTTCTCTAATGTACTGGTGTTCACACAAAAATGCTATTTAGTCACTCAATCAACCATTAAATATTGAGTTGCCATGCCAGTATCATCATCTAAAAGTGAGACAGGATATGAGAATATCTTGGCCTATTTGTAAGGTAAGGGTAACAAATTCTATTCTTACAATGGGAAGTCCGTGACAATCCCATCCAAATCTTCTGTCGACATGGAAGCCACTCTGATGGGCGTAACGAGTCACAACATCCTTGATAGTTCCAGCCAAGATGTGACCGTAGTGGGGTAGACCGGTAGCAAAGGGAGGACCATCATAGAATGAATACCTTGGTTTAAAAAAAAATCATCATACTTTAATGGACAGTTGCATTAGAATTAGAATACCTTAATGTGACCTTAATGACTCGCAATTTATTATATGTTGGCGAGTCATCTTTTTGCAAGCATCCATAATATCCTCAAAAAGTAAGAAAATGTTCTCAATTTCACAGTCATTTGTGATCATGCCATTTAATTTAGTTTGGAGAAATCACTTTAAAAAATAAAATGGATTAACAACTTTGAGTTCAATATCAGAATATCAACACATGCAGTGACTAATATTGATAAAGATGAAATATGATCTAAGGTCTACATCTACAGAGATAACGAACATCTTTGTACTTCTTTCAATCCCATTGTAAATCATAAATGAAAAAGAGGAGTAAAATTAGACACACCTTGGTTTTCCTTTGGATTGCTTGAGGCAGGACTGAAAAGCATCCAATTCTTTCCAAAGTTGAAGGATCTTTTCCTCCTCTTGGGGAAAGTTCATATGATCAGGAACCGGCTGTACCATGGCTACAGATTATTAGGTTTCCACCTGAAAATAAAACAAAAGCACAAGAGAAACAACTTAATCATTCTTTTTAACAGGTAAATACATAGCCATGAGCATCTTATTTTCTTTTTCCTTATTCACTTTTTTAGTGGCACAAGTTGGAGAAAAAAATTTGATTTGTTTCAAAGTCAAAGATCTACATGTATTTGATTAAATGTCAAAATCAAGATTACCATTGGCAGTTTGCTTTTAAATTTAAATTTGACTGCTAATTGATATAGGTCTATAGACTAAGACCAAAAACTTCAGTCTCTGATATTGACACATTTTTTCCCTTTTTCATGCCGAGACTATGTCTGGCTCCACTGACCGCCTCTATACAGAGACTTAACTTCACTAAAGTAAATCATGCGGGTGAGTGAAGGGAGGTTACACATTGTGCAGTAGCTTCAAGAAAACTTAATGTCATATTTTAAAGAAGACTAGACCGATATGAAAATTATATAAACCGGAAAGTCTATAATTAAGAAAAACTGAGGGCAAACTTTTCGCTGGATTAAAATAGGCAAGTTACCATACCCCCTCCCCCCCTCTTGTGCATGTGACCGTTTGTGACAAGGGTTGCCATCTGCAGTAGGGGCGCTGGTCCGAGAATAAGGATTGTCCGCATGAACGAGGATCGTCCTCATAAGCAAAAATAAAGATCGTCTGCATTTTTGACGTTTCATATTTTTGATCCGCAGGTTGGCGATGCGGAAAAAAAAAGGATTCTGCAAAGATTTTCTTAATGCATTTTACATAGTCTTTGTACAGAGACTTTCACGTTATGAGCAATAAATCCTTGGGAAGACAGGCGATCCTTATTTTTGAGGACGCAATTTGTCCGCGTTTACAAGGATGTCCTTGTTCCTTGATCCTCATTCTTGGACCAGCGCCCCTACTGATCTGTCTACGGCCTGCAGGGAAGGTTGGCAAATATCGCGATGAATTTTAGGTTTTTAACTTTTCCTTTTCATTTAATTTTTTATTTTTATTTCAACAGAATAAAATTCAGCATTCTAGATCTATTTATTTAGATCTATTCTAGGACTAGATCTAGGCGCCCGGTGCGAAAGTGCACTGGAACCCAAAGGTGTTAATATTCATGGCACGTGATAATCAATGTTAAATTAGACCTGGGTCGATTTAGAGTAATATAATTCAATAATATTGTCATTATTGGTTTACATTAATACAGACCCTGTGAGTGCAGTGTGAGGCCGACGAAGCGCCGCGCCCATCACCCATCGAGACTCTCGATAGATCTACCCTCACATTTTTACCAATTCTAGATATAATATCATGGTATTTGTTAAGAAGATTCACAATAGCAAAGTGTGCCTAAGTATTCTATGAAATAAAATAATGTTATATGAATTCATTCAAATGAAACATTTTGAATAAAACTACAACTCACCTAATTCTCAAATGCTGGTCAATTTCTTTTCTGGGGTATACACTGCATGTACTGTATACACACACTGCACTACACGTGTAGCCGAAATGAAATTAAAGTAAGAGACAAATTTAGAATAGATGGTCGAGTGTGGTGTGGTGTGGTACTGCAAATTATTGAATCACCTGTAAAAATCCACCGAATAAAGAATCTTTATATATTGTATTTTGCAGTCATTGATATTAATACCCATTACATTTTCATTCTCTTGTAGTTTTCAACTGATTTCATCATCTTACAATGAACATATCAGTTTGGTGCTTTAAATCTATGGTAGCCTCAATGTGCAACTTGTATTTGTATAGAAGTTTGATTTTTTTTAACGGATTATAAAACGGAACATATCCAAGATTTTTGTTGTTGTAGAGGGGGGGGGGGGGGGGGAGGTCTATATTGGGTTGTATTTATCAGCAAAGATTTCACTCAAATCCTCATAAATCTTTTGGACTCTTTCACTTTTTCTCACATCTTCATTTCATTTCATTCTCCATTTTCACAAGAACTTTGCAATCCATGGTTGCAACAGATAATGCAAACATAGAAGCTATGAAGAAATCTCCACCCAAATTAGATTTATAATTAGTTCGAATTCGTAATCTTTTATTTGTTCATACTCCTCATATTCTTAAGTTCAAGTGTACATGCACTTCTTATGTATAATTAAGGGCTTGACTTTTCAGGTGAACTCAAATCGATTAAGAATTTAACATTACTCTTGTTTGCCAATACTCCATTTCTTCTCATTTTTATCATTCAAACTTTCATTCTATCTGTTTTAAGTGATTTGAGTTTGTCAAGCCTCCTTCATAAACACAAGTTCATTCTCATCCTATACTGACTGTTCCAACACTCTCATTGACCTATTAAAAAAAAAAAAAAAAAAAAAAAAATCTGCTTTCATACAAACGACTCGGCATCAGGGTGAACTTTACGACACATTGCAATCCCAACACCTTAACCCTACAGGTGTCAAAACAGGAGATATCTTACTACTTTTAATTTTCACATAAAAATAAAATTCAGGACACATCTTGATAGGAATGAAATCAAATCTATTACTAGAAATAAGTTATAGAATGAAAAATCTTCATTTTAATATACACATGTACAACATATCAATACATTTGAACTATATCATTAAACATATCCATCGACCCACGAGAGAGAAAGAGACGGGGGAAGAGGAAAAAAAGGGTAAAAGAATTAATAATCTTCAATGAATATTTATAACAAGAAGATCTAAGGTGAATTTAGAGATATGATTCATATTCTTATCATTCCCTTAATAAAACCATTTTTCTCATACTTTCATAACACACATGTAGTATGATGATTAAAAAAAAAAGATTCTACTACTACAACTAATCCTACTACTACTATATACTAATAATAATACATTTTGGCAGGATAAATTAAAGTAAATTACTAGAACTTTTTTTCTTAAAGTCAATGTATCATAGGCAAGATGGTAAATGAATGAAATGTGAATATAAAGAAGAGTTTTTATTATCTCATTTCATTGATATAACATGCTAACCATTATGAAAGGAAATTCTTGTCACCCGAAATTCACAATATAGCAAACATAAAAACAGTTTATAAATGTAAAATTAAGCTAAAATGGGGTGAAAAAGAATTTATTGTCCATAAATGTACTCTACTTCAATTCACTTTAACCACTTCCTTAAAAAAATATCATATCATGTATAGCATATAATTCTAAAATTCATGTCAGTAATGTATTACTAGTACACTTCATCACAATCTTAAAGTTCATCAATGGATGTCGTTTTTTGCGGAGAATGATAAAGAAAAGAAGAAAACAAAATGGTTAACTCTCTCCATGCCCCTCCCCCATATATATATATTTGAAAATTTAGCTATTCAAATATACTATTGATGCATTTAATATATATTGAATGTATAACTTAAATGCAATATATATTAAAAGCATACTTAAATAAATATCTTGTTACATAACATTCTCTTCAAAGAAAGTTGTTTGGAGAGAATATTATGACATTACATGTTATATGTACCTGCTGTTTCTCATCAGTCAAGCTAGCCTCAGGTATTGAGTTTACTAGCAAAACGTCATATGTCAGATACAGTGTACTTCAATAAATTCATAGTGGACCACTCAGAAATATCAACAAATTCAAATTCTTTGACAAACATACATGCACATAATTTAACAATAATTTTTATCTCAAACAACAAATTTACTGTAACTGTTTAGTTTTCAGTTCAGAAAATCTAACCACTAAAATGTAAGATTAGTATTGCACTTGCTGCATTTTGACACGATTCTTGAACAACGTATTGTTAGAAAAGACCACAAAAATCATACGCTTAGTCTACAGAACCATTATTCATATAATAACCCCAACATAGTAAGCTTAAGCATTTCCACAGACACACATAGATTCCTGTTTTAAGCTAACTTGGTATTAATTTTTATCGTATGACTTTTATCATTTGATTTATATTTCCAGCACTAAGTTTTACATGTAACACACTTTAATTAGTCCACTACATTAATTGTTACCATGATCATAAGCTTAAAAAATATACATGGCATTAAGCACATATCAGACACAATTTGTGGCTTAACTTTGATCTCACAAGTTTATGTAATTCTTATCTGTTTACAACAACAACAAAAGATTAAGGACACAATGCTAAGGTTCAACAATTTTCCTGAGTTTTAAATACAGCTAAGTGAGCTAACGAGACAAAAACAGAAAAAAATATCCACTAGTAAACTTGGAACAACAACAATTATTCTACAAACAAAATCAACAAAAGCATAACTAATCCCCAGCAGATGAAACAGAAACAAGCCGTCTGGGTCTGGAAGACTCCCTGAACATCTGAATGAATTTTGTGTCTGTTGATATTTCTGGTGGTACCCTACGGCCTACTCCTTGCAGCTAGCAAAAGGAGAAGGCATTTACCTGTGAGGAATAAAAAAAGAGATGGATAAGTTTATGTTATGATTTGACTCACAGTGTAACAAATGTCTTTAATATACAGAGGCTTTTAACTGATCCCCTTCCCTTTTTGTTTTACTTTACATACAGATAAATGCATTGATTGCTTTTTCAATCAATGAGAGGAAGCCAATGCAAAGCTTGAACTTGAAAAATAATATAGAGATAACTAAACAAGAATACATGTAGAAATTCTGCACAGCACATTAAACAAAATGTTTTAGATTTGTCACCCCCCTCCCTTTCCAAGTAAATTGATGCAGAAGACTGATTGACTCTGCATGACAGCCAGCCTCCACTGTTTACTCTGGCATGAATTCTCTTCTTTTGATTCCCAGGTATTTTGTACATCAAATATTTTAGTTTACTTGATAAGCACATCATATTGATAGTCATAATAGAGCTTTGATCGGAAAAAAGTTAGCATCGCAATTTTTTTTGTAATTACTTATGATTATAATTATAACCATTTTTTTAATTTTATTTATTTTTTATTTTTTTGTTTTTTTGGGGGGGTTATTGTATGGAGCAGCCTTGGACATGGCCTTAAACAACTCGATCTGCACATAGTATTAACATCCCTTGAGCTGCTACGCTCGTCACTCACCTTCCTCATCCACCTCCAGCAGCGGGTGGTGCAGCCGGTCCTGATCCTCTGCCTCCAAATCCTCCCATTCTTCTCCTGGGTGGGGCAGGGGGTCCTCCGGGTCTGAGAAATCAATAATAGACCAGTTCATAATTAGCACAAATGACCCCCCCCCCAAAAAAAAAAAATTCATGGTTCTATTGAAGAGTGAAGCAAAGTGATGGAAATCTTGCCTGAATAACTGTTGATTCTCTTTTTTAAATGAATACTTTCACCTACAGTATGTACCAAGGAATGCAACTGTGGGGTATAAATCAATCACGATTACACACTTTTCATTAAACACTTTTGCAATGGTTCTTCATAACCTGCTCATGTATAGATTGTATCTTCAAACAATTAAGCATACAAAATATCCCCCTACTTCTTGATCGGTTGAATGCTTGGTTTTGGTTTTTGACCCCGTTGGCGACTCTGAAAACCTACAATCATTAATTTGGGTCTGAATATGAATATTTTGTTTTAAAATTCCCATTTTGTATTATTCTTGTTCAGGTACCATTTTGCCACACAAAGTTGATAAGATATCAGCATAATATATATAGTTGTCGAAAAGACTCACCCTCTGCCGTTGCTGCTGTTGCCTGTAAGGCCTTGTCTGTAGTCTGATGTATATCCACTGCCTCTATTCGTTAATTGAGGCTGCAAAGTCAGGTGGGAGAAATGTGATGCAGATGAAATTTAGTAACAGAAATATTTTCACGATGTCTCCTAGATATTATAATACTGCAAATAATTTGAATATTATAGTAAAATTCAAAATGAGAGTACAAATAGTCATTTCTAATACTCTTCTTATAAACAAAAAAAACAGAATCATTCTGTCTCAGAATACAGACTAGAAAAGGGAAGATTGAAAAAACACAAGAACACATTTACTGTAATACGAAAAAGGAAATGGATGAAGGAATACAAAGTTGACCCTTGTATATAATATTCATATTTCCTGGGGATTTTAATTTCTATTTCACCAAAGGTTCTAATAAAAGAATTTTTTAGGTGAGCAAGATATATACATTGTATTTAAAGCTATAATGCCATAAAACATGAATACAAAAAAAACACTTACCGAAAACATTGTTCTGAAACTAAGAGCAAAAAGAGAAGAGAAGAGAAAAAAAGCATACAAAATTTAATTCAAAAGAGAATACACACATATTTGTTTGTACATACGTGTAGATCTGATAACAAAATAAATAAATTCTATAGTTAGGTAACAGACAACTAATTAGCAAAATATTTGGATCCTTTAAATTTCATTTGGATTGTTTGATGAAGTTTGTCAAAAATAAGAGATCAATGGGCAGGTACCGAGGAACTATTTTAAAGGGGCCATATCTGCATTTGCATCATGCTGCCCTTTCTGTCTAAAGGAGGTTACAATGAGGGGTTTCATGTAAATTACTCTAGAATTCACTGAGACTAAATGAGAGTGTATATTACTTTTTGCACCTATTTCATAGAAAATTACATACAGTATGCTTATGTGCCTTCTTGCAAAACCAGCTGTGATTCAGTGGTCCAGGCAGCGTGAAAAAGATCACTTATTAGTGTTTCAAAGGAAGAGAAAAGGACTTACAAAAGTGAAACAAAATTTACTGCTCCCCAGAAGAGCTCAGGAATGAATGATAGACGCCATGGTGACCTGGAGTCCATGACCTGTCCTGAAAACAAAAAAATAGAAATATGTTTACTAGTTTACATCAACATTTGATTATATTTCAATCATTGCAATATAATTTGAATACAAAATGTTGGATCACCAGAGCAAATATTATTCGCCCTTTTCTATAAATCGCTATTCGAAATCGAAATCTATAAATCGAAAAGAGCTATTTTCATGTACACCGATTGAATTTGCATTCACGGCAGAACCAACAATGCCAACTCCTGAGCCAGCGTTTGGCAATGTAAATCGCACAGCCACTAGCTCATTATTATCAGGATCATGTGGAAGCTAGCATGTAGCAATCAAATCATTTTTAGTATAACATTTTTTGATTAAAAATACATATTCTTGAGTCTCGACAGATTTCAAATCGTCGGGTACGGATTACGGGAATGGGTGATAAATATGAACACATTTTACTTTTTAGATTTTGTTTACATCACTCTTCTCGTAGGTATATTCTATATTATCACCTATTCAACTGGTACTTAAGACCTTAACTAAGGCTAGGCTTAAGCCTGTGTTCAGAAGAATCCATACCAGTATTGGCAATTATCATGACTGGCAAATTGTGTTCAATCACTCAGTTATTTCTAGTCTAGCTAGAATCAGACTCGTCACTCACTGAGCTGACTTCACTCTCACACTCAGTCTCAGTCTCACTCTCAGTCCTCAGATTTATATGAAACATACACCAACCTTCTCAACACAGGATCAATCAACATGTTCGTACATTTAAATACATTTATAAGTAATCTTACCACTTTGGGAGAGGTATGGCATCTTTGCATTGATCTTCGGGTTTCTTAGCTGAAATATAAAACTGTCAAGACCGAATAGAACACTGCACTGCATGCACTCAATAATGATTACGTGTATTAATTTTTGCATGGCTAAAGCTATGGTGCGCGCGTGCGAGCGAGCGCGCGCGGACCATTATTTCGGCAAAGACTAGTAGTGTCAAGACAATTTACTCAGATTTACTTCCGTAGTACGCTCAGCAGACGGAGGTTGTAAGTTACGTTCGCCATTCACATTATTTCCCTGTATAGACTCCCTATTTCTATTTTCATAAAATGTATCTTTTCATAGTCTGACTTATGTACAAGAGAAAGAATAGAGAGTTCAAAAAACAACTAATTTTAATAATTCCCAGGGACATGATGTCCCTATAAATCTGACTTATGTACAAGAGAAAGAATAGAGAGTTCAAAAACAACTAATTTTAATAATTCCCAGGGACATGATGTCCCTATAAATAATACCAGTGAATAAAATTACTTGAAATAATGTAAAATGTGACTTACTTGAATTTGTTAAGGGCAATCCAAACTTTGTATTAAGTTAATTTGTATGACAGATGACAAATCTGAGAAACAGATTGACAAAGGTTTGAAATAAATTGGACGACTTGTAAGACAGTTAGGAATGTTTGAAAGATTGATCTATGCGAACTTGAATCTCAAATTGGCCTTGATTTGGTCAGAGGATCGTGACCAAAGAACTGAAAAGTATTTTTCAAATCGTGATGAATATTCTGTATATAATTGATTTCAGTTTTTCAATTAACATGCGCGTTCTCCGTCGGAGCAATATGGAAATTGCCCTCGAGTTGATTCTTCTAAAATATGGTTGCGACCATATGTTTTGTTTATTAAGTTGAGATGATGAGTTGAGTAAATTTTTCAGAGTATATACATGAAATCAAATACATAACCATATCACCTGGTGTTACATATAAAATACAAAATAAAAATGAGAATGAATAATTCATTGTTTATAAACTACAGTATAGATAAATAGTATAACACACATTACCACTTAAAAGTCATATGAATGTTATAAGTTACAAGTCAAGCCGTGAAGACGGCTTAACGTTACTTATGACGTATATATCACTATGTTTGATTCATGAACTCTTTGGTAAAAGTGAGACAAAAGTTGCTAGAAAATTATTGTGATTAGCTTTATGAGTTGCTTTAAATGACTGAACTGAAAAAGATTCGCATAATTATAGCACACCGTTGGTTGTCTGTAACCAATTAAATGACCTTTTAGATAATTTGTCTTTCTTATTTGCAAAATATATATATACGGGGCACATAAAAATATAATGGAATTCATCCCCAGAATTATACACAGAGAACAATGGACATCGTCAGTATACTGAGTATATACTGAATAAATAAATCCAAGGGACCTTCTCTTCACCTTGCAGCGGCATG